>JAXQQM020079126.1:0-164978 GCA_034641835.2 Pinus albicaulis
CAGCTTGGACCATTTCAGATCAGTGAGAAGATAGGCCATTCGACATTCATGTTACAAGATCTATTAGGAAAGAGGGACTCTCTTCCTGTTAATGGCCTCATCTTAAAGAAATTCTTCAATTGAGAAGGTAACCCCTTCTCCTTTAGTTCTAAGTAGGATTTATGTTTTTAGGACCATTAGGAAATAAAGTTGTAAAATAGCTTCTATTGGCCTTTTACTACATTAAAAAGTTGCTCTTAAGAAGTTCTTTTAATATTTACTTTTGAAAATAGAAGCCTTTAAAGAGAAAAAGGGAAGACAATTTCTATGAAATTAGTTATATTCACATTTCTGAAAAACTCTTTTTATTTTTGTGAAATCTCCTCAAGATTTAGAAGTACTGTAAATCATTTTAATGTTTTAAACTGGCCTCAAAAAAGGTTATCAATATCAAAACAGAAACTGATTCAATCTTAGTATCTTCAAACTCTTTCCTTGTCATCCATTTTCTCTTAAGGAGAAAATTGTCCATCCCATTCATCCAAGTTTATGATTACTCAGAGTGTAATTCTAAAAAATACCTGATATAAAGATAAGGGGTCTTATCACAAGCCTGCTTACCATGATCATTGGAAAATAGTCTAATTGACAGTACCAACACTGCATACCAAAACAGGGTAATGGCTTATAAGCATAAGACAAGGGGTCTCATCACGAGCCAGCTTGTTCGATTAGATTACAACCAGTGAATGGCATTGTCAAAAAGCTGGCAACCAAACCAGGACAATGGCTTTTTATCTTACAAAATAATGTAAAAGAAAATAAATACAAAATATGAAAACATATTTTGAATTCATTCTTTTAATGATACTCTGAGATGGGAGGGATCATGGATAATCAAATGGTTAAAAGGTATCCCTGTCGAAACTATAAACGTTTGCTGGCAGCAGAGGCTCTACCTATGACAAAGGAGTTAATCAAAAATGCTAAGTTGAAAAGGTGTTTTGTTTTATCATTTTCAACCAATAGAAGCCAATTTAAAACTTAGAATGTATTTAATTTTAACAAGAGGAGAAATTAGCAAATTATCCTTTATTATATTCAGAATGTATGTATACTTAGTTATACTAGAATTTTCCCTTTTTTTTGATAAAAGTTTCTATATAAAGAAAGTTTAAATATTCCAATATTTCTTAGAGATAACTGTTTCTTCCAGCGAATCGCCAATTGTTGTGCTATACAACAACCCCCCATTTCATAAAATTTTACTTTAGAAAATTATAATATGAAATGGGTCCCTTTTTTTATATTAAATTGGTATTAACTCAGCATTCCTCTAAAAATCCAAAAAACAAACAAAAATCATTATAAAACCTTTTGGGTTCATAAAACATTGGCAATCGGAAATAAAACAATCACCAATAAGCACCTCTCTCCTTGCTCCGATGCGATATCACTATCGGCAATCGGGGATTGCGATATGAATGCAATAGAAATTTACCTTAGAATCTCCCGATGCGAGTTAAGCGATATCGCTAATCGGCGATCGGGGATTGTTCGAAGACTCAATAAAACTGCTTAAGTTCTCCTCCGATCGCCGATAGCGATAAAGATAAGCACGATTTTAAAAAAGGATTGTTATGGCGGCTCAGCATATTATGTTAATTATTATTTAAAAGCCTTCTCACTATATAATGGTAATTGACTTAAGCCCAACCGGCAAATAAAAAAAATCAAATCCACGTTTAATGAGGCTGTTCGGGAAAATAAAGGACAGGATGATCATTTAATAGATTGGCAGGTTCAAACGGCCAATTAATGGAGCAGTTACGCCTAAAATCCCTTCAGAGATTACATACGCGGGAGTCTTATGATTATTTTCCATTATTTATTGATTGACATAAGTCTTCTGTACCAGTTTTCGCCGTCTATTTTCCGCATTACGTTCATTTTTCCTTTGTGCAGAGCTTCTCCGCAGAAACAAGTTCAGACCAAATGGGGAAGAAATCTAAGAAACCAAGCATAGCTGCAGCTTCTGTAGTAACAGAACAACATGCCGCCGATCCAGGACCAAGCAAAAAGGGATTGATCTCAGATACTACATGTCTTGGTCTTGGAAACACTACTTGGCAGAGCATTTACAACCTGGTTGAAGCCGAGGAACCTCAGCAAACAATGGTAGAAGCTTCAGCAGACGCAAGCCAGAAATCTGATGCTACTCTGAAAGATTTGGCTGATTCCTACCTACACAGAATAGCGGCTCGGGAGCAAATTCTTCCATATACAGATGTAGTAAGATGGGCCATTGAAGAAATTCCAATTACAAACAGAGTATTCTGCACTATTGATGGGAGAGTTTTTGGTTCGTTTCAGCCTGATGATTTGAGGAAAATGTACCATTTGCCCAAACCAGAGAAGAAGTATAATAAGGCATTTCTGGAGAAGTTTAGAGATGAAAATTAAATTGATTCAGAACCTATACGATAATGGAGACAAAACCCGGCAAAACACAAACATGAGTCTTCAGGTAAATTATTATCACCCAAGACATTGGAACAATCATACTGTCAAGAGCTAGAAAAGAATGGGAAATTGATTACAGGAATTACAAGTTTAACTTGGGACACCTATTGGTTGTTCCTAGTAAAACCATACAGCCAGAAAGCCGCCCTCAAATGCTTAACAGATGCCATCGGGTGTATCATTCTCGAAATACATGATGCCACCTATGCTGCTCAAATCAATTCTCGTCTCAGCCACCCTCAAGAAGTGGAACCAATGATAGCGATATGCCAACTCAGAACAAAAAGCAAAGAGTCAGAGTGATGAATCATGCTGCCGATTACCAGATTGCCATAGAAGGAGATATTCCAGATCGAGTTACACCAATTTAGTAGCATTTTAATTTTGTAGTTTGTTAGTTTAATTTAGTATTTATAGAACCTTTCATGTATTTAGAAAGGGTCGTAAGTTTTTGTATATGACTGAAACCTGAAGTTGCACTACTGTACTTCAGGCATATTTTTTTTATGAAAACTGGACCAATTTTTCCAAATTTTGATAACGAAGCTTTTATGTGGATGTGCACTACTGCCTTTATTTAAAAGTATTTCTGAGTCGGAAGAAGGAATTCGAATTGCAATTGACATTGAGAAAGACTTGCAGCTCATATGGTACTACTATCTATGTCTGAATTCATTCTTTTATGAAAATTGTTGTTTGATTATTCTTGCTATTATTGAATATATGAATGTGTTTTAACAACAATCTTTATATTTTCCACTACTGGATGTTTACAGTTTGCTATTCTTTTATCATTTATGTATCAGTAATATAAAAGGATGAGTGTAACAATGTTTTATCAATTACTTCGTTCAACTAATTGAACGAAGTAATTATTATTTAAATGAACGTCTTTGTTTATTGAATAGTGTCATCTATATGCCTATCAACAAATATAGATCATTAAACGTTGCACTTAATAATAGAAGCTTCCCGGGATAAAATAGTCATTTGCATTTTTCGCTTATAGATTAAGTACTCCATTCATTATCATTTATTAGAAAACCAACCATTCATCCACCCCTTTCTATTCTTTATCGGGAAACTGGTCCCATTATATCCAGTCGGAGCCACCATCCCAAACGGAAAAGGAGCTGTTTAGGGTCCGGACCGGGTGGTTATCCCCCAATGTTGATGTAACGATTTTCGGGGCATCAACACTTCCTTAAACACATGACCAACATCAAATAATGAAAATGCTCCGCAGGATACAGGAAATTGTGGCCAAATGGCCTTCTTTTTATCCTTTAATTCTTTTGTCAAACCTCCCTCTCCACAGGTTTGATATGCAATTTCCCGAGCTATGAGTTTATCCGGAACATACAAGGGTAAAACATGAGGAGAAGCAAGGCTTCCAAAAACCCTCACATAGGTAAACAATTCTTCTCCAAACCATCTTGCAACAGGGAGAATGTCTACTTCTTCTTCAGGGGAAAACCTTGGAGCGTCCTTATTATACAACACTCTATACAGATGCAACATTATGCCATGGAAAATCTTGTAAAAATGAGGAACAAACTTTGATTCCCGCAATTCTTTGTGATAGACATGAATGGGCAAGGGATCTTGAATTTTCCATTTCCAACCCATTAAAGGGAACTTAGAAACAAAGCATATTGAATCCATAACATAGGTAGATAGATAAAAAGGAGGATAAATCCTATGAGAGACAGTCCGTTTAGACCGGTAATTGAAAATAGCCATGGCTAAGTTGTCAGACAATATTTTAGCCCAGTCCACAATGGTAGCATTAACAGTAGCATTCAATAATGGAAGCCATTCAGGCAAAAACTTATTAATGTCAGGCTTTCCAAAATGTCTACATAGCATAGCAGCAACAAAAAAATATGGAGAAGTGAGTGAATCAGTACTGTACATACCGTGTTTATCTTTCTTCAGTGGTTCATCTCTTTTGGTCCATTCTTTAGTGCATTCCACCAAGTTTGCATTTTCCTTGGCAAATTTCTCCATAAATTGTTTGTTGTAAGTTGCCTGAGGCTCCGGCAAATGATACATAAGCTTCAAATCTTCTGGAGTAAATGACCTGATGAGCTCTTGATCTTGAGTTTTAAACTGTCTATCCGTAATATCAGTGCTATCCAGAACCCATTTCACCATGTTTGTATATGGAAGGATTCTTGGTCTTGCTGCTATCTGGTGCAAAAACGAACAAGCCAACTTTGTAAGAGATGCTTTAGAAGAATTACTTGAGCCTGCAGTAGCCGCAACTTCCATTACTCTGAGGTTTTCTTCTTCAAGAAAATTATGCATACCCTCCCAAGTGGTGATACTGGCATCTTTGTTGCAGGCAGTGTCTGCGTATAGGGACGCCATCTCTTTATTTTCAGAACTCGGAGCTTTTTCTTTCTTTCCCATAATAATCTATATATCGCTTTATATAGTCTTCTGCTTCTTCGTGCCTGCGGTTTTACGAATTAAGTGAGAATAATGATATGAGAAAGGTGACGGGATAGTTTTAAATGCTGAAGTCGTATGAAATATATTATTTTAACGTAAAATAACCTTTCAATCAAAACAAAATCCTTTTCATTAATAATTGACAATCCATTCATTAATTTAACATTAAAGCGCATAACGGATATTGATTTATGGAAATATTTTCTTCGTACAACGAGATTTTAAGAATCTGCGATAATGCGATCTGCGATTTGCTGTGCAATATCGCAAAATCGCAACATCGCAGATCGCAATATCCTCAAATCGAAATCATCGGAAAATCGCAATTATCACAAATCGCAATTATCGCAACTCGTAGTTATCGCAAATCGCAGTTTCGTAACATTGCGAAATTGTAGTATCGCGAAATCGCAATATCGCAGAATATAACATATGAAAAATATTCGTTAAACATATTTTATGCGATGTAAAATTTGCGATAAATATTTTAATGCATAGTTTTTGGGATCGCGCTATCGCAATTTAGAAGATTTTTCTTTGCAAAAGATATCTTTTACTTATTGCGATGGATGCGATATTTTCTTCAAAGAAATATTTTATTATAATCTATCATAAACTTAAGTTTATTTAAAGATTTTCCACGGATTTTCTCAAGTTGATGATAGTAAGTTTTATTGAAAAATAAAACAAGCACTAAAATATTTTTTGAATTTTTTAAATTAAGGGTCCCCACTTATTTAGTATTAGTACTAATACTAAATAAGAAGGGGGGTTGTTGCTGGTCACAACAGGAAGGAAGAGAGGAGGAAGAGCATCTCAAGAAGAAGAGAATATACCCTTCTCTATTTCAAGGGTTGCAAGACCAAGGAAGGCAAGAGAATCCGTGTAGTAGTGGTAGGGGAAAATATGTCCACCTACATCCACATTCTTCTCTATGCCTTGATGCCTCTTTGCAAGGAGGCATTCCACCAGGAAGACCTCTTGATTGGAGGAAAACTAAAGTGTTCTCTCAACTATGGGTAGCATTTGCATACTTAGTTAATGAAGGAGCCTTGGGAGAAGCAAGAACAGAGCAGAGGATCTTTCATGAATTCAGAAAATAGGTAAGCAATTTTCTGAATAGGACATTGTTATCTTCCATTCATTCATCTGCGCTGAGGAATGAAAGATCAGAAATCTATGGTGGTATGGATATGAGGATACATGGAAAAACCATATCTTTGGGGCAACCCATGGTATTCTCACTTACAAAAGAGATTTCTAAACATGACAAGAGGATCTTAATACTCTTGCATGCATGGGCCAAATTGAGGAAGTATTGGGGGACAAGAACTTTGTAAGGGGAAGTTGATTTCCACATGCTTCAATCTTGTCTTGAGAAGGATTAGCTATAAGGGAGGTAGGAAAAGAAAGTTTATGGGACTCCAACATGTGACCTTGGAATCAAGTATGTCAAAGAGGAGAGTCATGATATGATAGGGGCTGCATTCCAGACCTCTACAATGCTGTCATTTTTGGGAAGTCTAGAGCCTTATTAGGACTCCCAACTTATGATGGAATACTACAAGGACCATTTCACATGTGAGGTTCTTGATGGGAAGGTAAGGGATGGGAGGTATAAGGTAGTTGGAGGGGTCATCTACTTCCATGATCAGATTTATTTGGTTAAAGGCTCCAAGCTCAAGGAGAAACTACTGAATGCAACCTATGAGATCCTGCTTTCCAAACCCACTAGTTTCATTGGAGCATATCATATTATCTTGGATGGATTCATGTGGGAGAACTTCAAAGAGGAGGTGCACTCTCATATGAAGAAGTGCATGGACCATTTTTTAGATGAGGAGGAACATAGCTCTTGGGAAGAATTATCATCTACACCTCCTTATTCATTGAGTGTGAGAGGAGGCTCATCCATGAGCAACCTTGCCGATTTTAAACAAGTGTATGGAAAATATTATATTTCTGAATCTCATAATGTATACTTGTATTTTTCTAACACTCATTTGCAGGGATTTTCTCCAAGAGGGAGCACTATTTATGATGGGCTTCATGGACCACTTGAGGCCATGAAATTTATTGATGATGATCATCCTTTAGGGGATCTTGGTAGGGAGATACACTTCCTATGGTGTGACTCCTTTACACCAATCATAAAACACCTTCTCCAAGCATGCAAGAAGGATGGGATAGCAAGCAAGTGTTGGAGGAAACACTTGTCATCTCCTATTCTATGGCAGTTGATGGTAAAAGTGCATTGGTTGCACATGAGGAGACATCTTCCTTCTCCTTTATCATATATGGAAGCTAGCATGATCTTAATCATGATTCCACATGCTGAAGATGTTCTTATTCTTGGGAACACGGTTGGAGGAGAGACACATTTGTGGAATGTGTCCTTGGGGAAAGGAGTTTCCCACATTCTTTGCACTACATGTTCTAAGGGGAGCATGGGAGACCATATGGCCACTATAGCACATCACTTATCTCTTTATGATGTGGACCATATGATTGTATGTATCACTTGGAGCATGACTTTCATGGGAATTTGGGAGGAACTTCACTATGAGTTACCATGTTGGAAGGTAATTCATTTCATTTGGATGATAGCATGGAGGTGGAAGACCTTCATTGATGGTGAAATTCCCCATCATGACCATCACTTCTATCTTGATGAGGCCATGGATCAGCAAGAGGGTTTCCATATAGACCTTCCTTTACTTCATAATGAGAGATATTTGGTTTATCTACCAAAATCCACTTTGCGCACTTGGGAGGAACCATTGGGACATGGAATAATTGTAGAAAATTTGAAGCAATAGTGGAGACTGTTGAAGGAGAAGGCCACAAGAAGAAGGGGGGAGATTTTGCAGCACCCTTGTAGTTGCTTGAGGACAAGCAAAATTTGGGAGGGGGAGACTGTAATGTTCCTAAATTAGCTTCAGCTAATTGGAACATTAATTTTTCCATGTTTATTTTTGCATTTCATAATTGATGAATAAATTGTAAAGGAGGACATGTGAAACTCTTGAAAACCAAGAATAAATCAATGCCTATGTGAACAAAGACATATCTGGGCTATGTAAATTATATATTGCAGGTGTGAAAGGGTCTAAATCACAAGACGGGATCCTATTTGACCAAGTCAAACATCGCAGTCTAGATGCATTGAACCTCTTTGAGGGACAGCGCAGTTCTAGAAGGAGGTCGTAATTTGAAAAGGGTTAAGTGATTCAAGGTAGTTTAGGGTTTGGAAAGACTCTTATCCTATAAAAGGAAGAGGAGGGAAGCAAGGAGAGGGTTTTTGAAGACATTATTTCTGAAGGTCTATCTTCTTAGACATCCCTTGTTGGGAATTCCTGTTCAGGAATCCCACCTCCTTCCTTCGGCAGCTCTTGGAGGAGAATTCTGCTGAAATTATCCACTATCAGGCTTGGGCCAAGCTTCACCTTACATTATATCACTGCTCATGATTGAGGGTTCAGCTGTCTTGTGAGTTGCATCAAGTGGAGATCTAAATCTGCTCAGATCTAGATGATAGCAGTGGCTCTTTTCAGTGAGAGTGTCATTTAACCTCCTGAAAGTGTTCATTTGCTGAGTATACTTCAGATATACATCCTAGCATCAGGAAATATCATCTTCAAAAGTTATAGCACTGTTTTTGTCCCTAAGACAACATTATTTGCAGATCTACAGCTGCAGGGTGTTCTGCTTGCATTTTGGAGGAGAGATCTCCGGTGATTGGATTCATCCTTCACTATGGTGATCCATAGATTGGCCAAAAAATATATGTTCTATTTCAGATATGATATTCTACATGTTCATGATTCAGTTATTTTCTGAATCATTCTGCAGATTTGCATTCTTAGATGTCAAATCTACTTCCGATGCTTCATGTTTTGAGAAAAACCCCAAGGGGAATGTATAGATCAGCTCTTCTTGTACATGGATCTTTATTAGATCTATATTTTTATGTATTTATCTGATATATATATTAAGAATCAATAAAATATTGCTTCAGCCCTGAAAATTACGCTGTCACTGTTATGCAGTCTTTTTATGTGGTTGTAGCACCTCTTTCTTGAGGATTTATTTTGTATTCTTTCATTATTCTTCTGTAAAGTGTATGAGTTATGTCCCTGAGATTATTTGTGAATTTTCAGACCTTATTTCAGTCATACCCTTCAGAAAACCACGCTCACATGCTTCAGTAAATTTCTACATAATTCTAGTCTTGGGAAATCAGGGTTTTCTAGCCTAGTTAGGAAAGGAGGAACTGTTTAACTTAGCAAAACTCATTTTTTTTGCTGAAATTTGACATGGGAGTCCTTCATAACCCTAGATATCATATCCAACCACTTTCCCATATTATATTTACGCAAATATCCTAATACAAACGTTTTAGGGAAAAATCATCACTTTCCCCCACCTTTTGCCTTGTAAAACACTGTATAACTTTGTTGTTGCATATTTTTCTGAATTTTAAGTGTTTTTTACATCTGTATGAAGAATATGGCTGTAGCTCCACATTGGTAATAACTCATATTATTCCCTATCTATAGCTATTCTTGAAAAAGGGATATTACAGTGGTATCAGAGCAAGATCTTTGGCTCAGCCTGTGGCTTCAAGCCAAAGTGTTGAATCCTTGAAAGAGGAATGTTTCAAGTTCTATATAAAAAGTATGCAAATGGATAGGTAGCCTCTAGATCTCATCCTTTGTTCAAAGGTGACATATCCAGTAAATGCCCCTGTAGTCAATCTCTGGAATAGAATTTTGATCTTCCTGAAGAGGAAAATTTGCAGTGGTATTCCAGCAAGGAGAAAGGTCATAATGATGAATAATATGGGTTTATTCTCATCAGCTTTCAGATCTAAGAAGAACCTCTCCAAGGAGGTTGAACAAGAAGAATAAAGAAGAAGCAGTGAAACTCCTAGAAAGTTTCAAGAGAGGAAAGATCTTCTGATCAGATCTACAAGATCTATACATGAGGAACATTATGAATCCTCATCTCATGGATATGTGCACTTAGCCATATCACCTAATATTCAAAGTTATGTAAGTGATTTCTTCATGAAGAGGAAGAAAGGAAGTGTATCTAAGAAGGAGATTCTTAGGGAGTATTTGGAGGAGTATGAAGCTCAATCCAAGGAGTTCAAAGATGATTTGAATTTCCAAGGGTTTTGCAAGATCAAGGAGAGAAAAGGCAAAAATAAGGAGAAGAATGACATGGGTAGATTCCATCTATCTATCTTTGATGGATCACCTAAATGTCCAATTAGGGTTTGGGTGGAGGAGCTAAACATCTTTGTGCAACAGCATCAAGTCTCTGAAATTGAAGCCATCAAAGTAGTAGCACTGCACTTTGGACGCAAGGCATATGCTTGGTGGTTGTTTGATTCCTTTTCCTTGAAGAATGAAAATACACCAACTTATGCAAGGTTTATTGCAAGATTGATAGAAAATTTTGATGAAGCCCCATGTGTAACATCTTCTGTTGACACTATCAAACCATATCAGTCAAATATTTTGCATGAGTTGGAAGGGTCTATGAATCCAACTCCATTTCTGAAGACCATGGAAGAAGGTGTGAGCATGTTTGATGCCTTGCCAAGGGCAAGATCTCCTTTGAGTGAAGGGTCCTCTTCTCAAGAGGGAAGCATGAAGGTTTCTCCTTCAATAGATGATCAAGATCTAAGGTCTCTTATTGATGGTGAGACAGTTTAAGTTGTCAAAGAGGAGGAGAAGATAGGAGGTCATAACAAAGTCACAGCAAAATATCTTCAAACACCTCATGAAGATGAAGTTGGAGCACTTTCTCCAAGAGAAGAAACTCTTGCACACTTGCAAGGAGTTCCACAAGATCTCACACATAGAGCTCTTGAGCAACATGTACCATCATTGTCAAATGATGAGATCTTGATGATAGAGGAAGGAAGAGAGGAGGAAGAGCATCTCAAGAAGAAGAGCATATACCCTTCTCTATTTCAAGTGTTGTAAGACCAAGGAAGGCAAGAAAATCCATGCAGCAATGGTAGGGGAAAATATGTCCACCTACATCCACATTATTCTCTATGCCTTGATGCCTCTTTGCAAGAAGGCATTCCACCAGGAAGGCCTCCTGATTGGAGGATGTTGGTGTCCCGTGTTTTGATAGTTTGGAAAATCAAAAGACAAGGCAACATTAGAACCAATCTTTAGAGTTCGAGGATCTAGTCCTCCTGTTCTCAGAGAGGGATCTCTCAAATGTTTGTTTTGCAAAGGTTTATCTTGTGTGCTTTGGGTATTGGTTTTAGACTAGTTATTAAGTGCAGGTGTTTGTTTGTTTGTTTGGTTGGATTGAATTGATACAACAGAACATGAAAGGTCTAGGAAAGATACACAGAAAGAGGAAATGTCAGCTTCATTAGGAAATGGATTCAAAATAAGGTCATGAAAAACTCATCAATAGATATGGGATATCAAAGGGCAAATCTAACTTTGCCACAAGATCCTTTGGTTTTTGGAATGAGATGGACATCAATGGTTTGGAAAGAGAAGTTTAATTATCAACAAAGGGAACTTGAAAACATAGCTTAAAAAATAAAGAGATATTTGGTAGACAGGGCTAACCATAAATTATACAAACATTCTTTAAGCAAATAATGACTTCAAGAAAAATTTTAAAATGAAATCTAAGATTCGGGGAACACCCTATTTCCTCAAAGATTTTATTTTAAATGACTTAGAAAACATAAAATATTCACTGATAATTGCATTCATAGAAGAGGGAACACCTAATACATCTATGATCACAACTATAAAGACCTTCAAAACAACTTTTCAAGAAATGACAAAGGGCAAGATCGAAACAGACCTCTTTGGGTAACTTAAAACAATGGTACTTCAAAGGGAGACTTCAATAACAGCTTTCAAGTGATAGCAGACAAGCAGGGAGAACCATAAATCATGCTGAAACCAACTATTTGAGCCATTATAGAAATAAACAAGCATGAGGACTAAAGAGAGATATTGAAGACTCTAAAATACCTCAGCAGAAGAAAACATAAAACAGTGAAGGATGAATAGGTCTAAGGTGCTTCTAGGAGTCATTTCTTAGCCTAAAAATTTCAACCTACTGTAGTAAGAAATTATGGAACATAATGAAAATAGGAGAAAACATTAAACAGTTCAGAATACTTCACCAATAGCCAAGCTCATGGATCCAATGATAGAGCCTTCTCAAGAACAAGCATGCAACAACATGATCAAGACCTCCAAGACTTCAATTTGTTCTTCAACTTCAACAGACTATGTATTTATTTCAGAGAGTTTCAGTATTACAACTTGTAATCAAACAACAACCAACAAACATCTCATCTTCTTCAAAAGTATATATAGAAGAATGAGGAGGTGAGATCTGATAAAATATTTCTAGTCTACAATTAATACAGAGTTAAATGGTTTCTTGGCCCTCGAGGGGCTGAATGAAGAAACTTACATAAGTGTACACTGTATTAAATGTTTTTACACAAAGATTTAAGCTCGGTGGGAGCTTTGTTTACCTTTGAGGCTCCGTGTGATGTTGGGGTTACTCTACAAATATTTTATCATCAAGTTCGCTTGCAGAGTTTACCTTTCTAGCTGTGCTGAGGCAAATATTTGGTCTTCGATCAATAACTTCTACCTGTATTTGAAAACTTTGAGGAACAGGTGGCACTTATGGTAGCTGAGGAATCAATTTGCCTCAGACGTGGCGATAGATATTTCCTGTTTGATAGTTCTTTATGCTTTCTGCCTTAACTGTGTTTTCAATCGGGGATTAGGCTTTTGATAACTGTCTTAGACGTAATTCCCGTAAAACTGTCTTTAACCTTTTGCTTTGATACATTTTGGTCTTTGGCACTAATACTCTTTGATGGTGCCCAATTCATGGATTTCTTGCTGGTGTGCAGGGTTGCGTAGGGTTATACGGCATCAATGCCTCATGAAACACTGATGAAACGTGAATTCAACACCGGTGGATGATTTCCCTTAGTGACTCGAGGGCAGGAGGATCGTCACTCTCAGCCTACAAATTTTCTTTCAGAAACGGAAAAAAACCATTTAAACCCTGCAAAATACAAACAAATATTATAAAATCCATGCATTTATAGGTTTATTGCTACAGAGGCATATGGAGGAAGCGTGGCCATTGGATGGCATCATCCAACAGTCGGGATTAATCGTAAAAGGCGGAAGGAAGATTAAAACAGAGCTGTCGATCGCACAGAGATCAACGGTCAGGAGCGGGCAATGGAAAATTAGCAATGGGGAACCATTGACTGGGCGATGGAATCGGGTGATGGAATATGGGTCGTCGATCTGCAGATCAGATCGATGGTGGAGATGTTGTTTCCGCTATACGATGGCCCAGTTATCGCGTGGGCACCTTCGTTAATTGTTGGGCATCTTTGGTGAGCGATAGCCGTTGGATGAGCGTTTTCAGATCTGACAGCTGTGGTCAATATCACTGGACATCTTGGTCTGAAATTTAACGCGTGATGGATGGTGGTTTTGCAAAAGGTACAAGGGACGCGTGTCATATGATGTATGGAATCGCTGGCGATTGGGGAAAAACATCTTTCGCTCGAAGGCGATGTGATGGATACCGCCAGTTTTGGGAAATCGGCTTATGGGCGGCGGGGACCACTGGGCTTGATGGATTCCACACCATCGATCCGCAGATTAGATCGACGGTGGATATTTAATGGTAAATTGAACCGGCGGGAGAGTTTATAAAATAAAATAAAACCCGAAAAACACAGTTAATAAAGGTCTTTTATGTTTTTGGGTGGAATAATGATTTGAAACGGATAAGCGCCTGACTGTCTTAGCGCTTGGTTCCAGCGCCAGGGCATATGGTCGGAAAGGGCCAAAAAATTAAGCCCGAGGGGCTTAAGTCCAATACATAATAATATGCATTTTTAATGGTTTTTTGAAGAATTTTTGAAGGAATTTGGGGATTCCGATAAGGCTAAGAAGGGGTCTTAGAACCTTATCACGAATTTTTATGAAAAAAAAGAAGAAGAGAGAATCATGAAAATGAGGGATTTCCATGGGGAATAGGAGGAAAAAAGTGAGATTAGTTTTGGAAGAAGAGAAAAAGGGGTAAAGGGTTTTGCAGCAGTATTTGGCTTTGGAAATCGGCAGGATTTCTGAGTTGAAAGGGGAAAAACAGTGACGATTGTCCAAAGGATAGGATTTTATCAGAAGACTTAAAGCATCAGCAATTTTTAGTGATGAAATTGCTTCTTGAAGGCTATCCAACATTATTTACCCACCACCTGATATGACAGAATTTATGGGTGGCTAACAGTGGCTCCACTTGGGGATGGTGCCTTTTTCAAAGGCATAAAAAATTTCAGACTTGCATTCTCTGGGAGGATGACCTGTGCTTGATCCATTGGGCTGCCTTTCTTTTACTGAGATGAATTTCTCTGAGAACATATCAGCAACCATAAAGATAATGGATCTTCATCAATACAAAATTTCTACCTACCCAATCCTACTGATCTAACATTTTTTCTTCATTAGAGTGCACTTGGATCGGCAAACTCTCTTCACAGCATTTTATTCTTTTGAAAGCATAAAACTAATCTAATTCTACTCCTTATTTCTCCCTGAACTCAGTTTAAACAGTTGAGCTCAGATGTTTCTCTACCTGATCTACGGTCTGTTGGGTTTAAACTGTCCAACAGACTTTCATTCTCTAAATTTTACAACAGAAATTTAAAAAGCACTCAAGTTAGGATTGAAAAGTCTAACTTGATGTTGATCTATGGCATAAAAACAAGCTGCACATAGATTATTATTTTGCAGAAAATTAAATCAAAATGTAAGGCTTAAGATCTGGAAGTTTTACAACACTTCCTTCATCTTTTATAGCTCTGTTTGTACTACTATGTGAGTTGTTTTCTTCATCATCTGGTTCAGATTTTGAGCTGATTAGAACCAGTTTTGCATCTCTTTTGACTCAAAAAATAAAATACATTTGAGTCATCTTTCTTTTTGGAAACTTAGGTTCAGTTTTTAGCTTGCTTGAACCTTTGATTTCTATCCTAAACTATCTACTGATAAGCCAATATTAGACAGTTTGGCAAATCGAATTCACTATCCTATCAGCAGAAAAATTTAAAGCTAATTAGTCAAGATTGAATAGTTTGACTAACTAGACGTGTGTTTTGAGGAGTGGCCTTTAAGCTTGCACACTTTCAGAATTTATTTTCCTTTTGGCATGGGGCTGTGCCTTTCTTGTTTTCACAATCTGCCCTCTTTTTTATTTTTTATTTTTTTGTATTTTTTATTTTTCTAACTTTGAATGCAATGGTTAGACTATGATTTTACAATGAAAAAATAAAAATGCTTTGAAACCTAGGATTCTTGGCAGAAGTAATGCTTGAGCATCCTGCCATTGACAGGACCTCCATATAGATCTTCCCCATTCAATTCTTTCAAGAAAAATGCATTGTGACCCCTCTCAGCATGAATAAAATAGGGCCCTTTCCACAAGTTCTCAAACTTGCCATGTTTTCCCTTTTCTTCTCCTCTTGAATTCCATTTTAGAACAACATTCCCAACATGGAAATTTTTTGCCTTAGTCCTCTTATCAAATAGCCTCTTCATATTTTCTTGGACTAACTGTGTTCTTTCATAGACTTCCTCTCTGGTTTGCTGTAGATGGATTGTTTGGTTGATTCTTCTCTGCATATCATTTTCTTTAATCTGTACTTCTTGAAGGAGTTTCATGACTAGAACTCCCAATGAGGTAGGAAAAACTGCATCCATGCCATAAAATAACTGATAGGGGGACATATTTATTGATTTCTTTGTAGTTAACCTATCAGCCCACAAGGCATGAACCAACTTACCGTGCCATGATTTTTGATTCTGTTCCAACATTTTCTTAATGATATTGATGAGCCTCTTGTTGGAAGATTCAGCTAACCCGTTTCCTTGGGGATAGTAAGCAGAGGAATTGCCCAAGGTTATGTGGTATTTGTAACAGAAAATCAACCACCTTCTTAGATTTAAAATAAGCAGCATTGTCTATTATGATTTTTCTGGGACAACCAAATCTGGATAAGATATTGGTTTCAAGAAACTTGATAATGACAGAGTCATTAGCATCCATGGAAGGCATAGCTTCTATCCACTTGGTAAAGAAGTCAGTGGCTGTGAGGATCCACTTATGTTGAGCTGAGGAGGATGGGTGAATTTCTCCAATGAAGTCTAACCCCCATTGTTGAAAAGGTGCCTCAACTTTGATAGGATGTAAGGGCAAGGGAAGAAGTTTTCTTTTGCCATCAAAAATTTGACACTTATGGCAAGACATGACCAACTTTTGAGTGTCTGAGAAAAGGGTAGGCCAATAGTAACCATATCTAAGAATTTTGTTTGTTGTGGCCTTCCAGTAGAGGTGTCCTCCACATTCTCCGTCATGTAATTCATGCATGATTTTTCCTGCATCATCTTCAAGTAAACATTTAAGAAAAATTCCAACAGCATTTTTCCAATACAATACTCCATCTAAGATACAAAAAATCAAAGCCTTTTGTTTCAAAAATCTAACTTTAGTTTTGGACAAAGAAGGAGGGGCATTTAAATATGAAAGCACATAAAGAATGTCAGCATACCAAGGAGATTTCAGAAATGTTTCTTCAATAAAAGGAGCAATAGCTTCTTCTATTTCTTCCAACACATCTACCATATTCATGTCTAGTGCTTGGAAGTTAGACTCAGCCATAAGCTTTGCTAATCCTTGCCCTTTAACTAGCTTGGTGGGCCTGATTTCTAAGTCATATTCAAGAATAGTTGCAATCCATTTTCCCCTTTTACCATCAGGGTCTTGACTTAGAATATCCTTGACAACAGTATGTGGAACAAAAGGAATTATGTGAGAGTGTAAAATATAGACCCTAAAGTCCTTCAATGCTTTCACTAATGCTAAGGCTTGCTTCTCCATGATGTTATATTTGAGAGGAGCATCTCTTAAGGCCCTACTAAAGAAAGATATTGGTTGTTCTTGTCCCAAATCATTCTTTTGAAGTAAAACTGCAGCTATTGTATGCTCAGATGCAAAAGAGAAGATGTAAAAGTCTTTGGTAAAATCTGGACTAATCAGGATTGGTGTTTGGGTAAGAGCTTATTTGACCAGGTCGAATGATTGTTTAGTTGGTAAAGTCCACTTTACACCGACATCTTTCTTAAGCATGTTTGTAATGTTTTTTAATAGCTCAGCAAGATTAGGGATAAACCTCCTTAGGAAATTAATGTTTCCGATGAAAGATTGTAACTCTTTGAGGCTTCTTGGATGGCTGATCTTCAATATGCCATCTATCCTTGTAGGGTCTATTTTGATTCCCTCTTCTGAAATTATGTGGCCAAGAATTTTACCTTCTTGGAGACCAAAGAGTGTCTTCTTGGGATTCAATGATAAGCCAAATTTCCTACACTTCTGAAAAAATTTTCTTAGGTGGATCAAATGTTCTTCATCAGTTTTTGAGAAAACGGTTATGTCATCAAGGTAAATGATTATGAAAAAGCGTATATCTTTAGAAAAGGCTATGTCCATGGCCCTTTGGAAGGTGGCCCATGCATTCATTAATCCGAAAGGCATTTTGACATACATAAAGGTGCCCCAAGGTGTGGTAAAAGAAGTTTTGATTTGATCACTTGGGAGCACTAACACCTGATTGTAACCCGAGAACCCATCTAAGAGGGATGTCCTTCTTGACCTAACTACTCGTTGAAGTATATGGTCCATCTTGGGTAAGGGGTAGTTGTCTTTCAAAGAGGATTTGTTTAAATTTCTGAAGTCAATACAGAGCCTGATTTCCCCTGTTTTCTTTCTAACATAAACTAAGTTTGATACCCATTCTTAAAATCTAACGGGTACTATGATCCTAGCATCATGTATTTTTTCAATTTCTGTCTTAACTAAAGGTAATAAAACGAGGTTTATTCTCCTTAGTTTTTGTTTAAAAGGATTTTTTTTCCTTTAAAGGGATCTTATGCTGAATGATGCTGGTATCATATGATTTCAGGTCTTTGTATCCCCAAGAAAAAACATCTTTAAAATTTTTGAACAACTCTATGTATTGCAATTTTATGTGAGCTGGGAGGGTGCTGGATAGTTTAATCATCTTGGGTTCTGCTAGACTGCCTATGTTGTGTTCTTCTACATTTTTTTCCACAGGCTCCATTCTTGGTTCTTTGGCTACATCGTTAAAATAAAAAAGGTGTTCTAAAGGTGCTAGACCTCTTGGAATTTTATCATTTTTGCATTGTAAAACTTCCAAATCTTCTTGGTCTGTGTTGTCAGTTATCTCCGCTTCAAAAGGATTTTCATAATGATTTATATCAGCAGAATATGTCATTTCAACTTCTGGGATTTGTTCAATATATAGGCAATTTTCTTTATGGTTGGTTTCTGATATTGGTATGCTGAAATCATTTTCTGATTTCAAGAAATCATTTATGTGTCTGTCAGAATAAAACACTTGCCAGTGATCCTCGTTGTCAGGCACAACAGGCCTATGATTTACCTTTATACTGAGTTGTTCATTTATCTCAGGTACTTGGTAGTTGCTGGCATTGAAGGCGAGTTCATTTGCTAGATGATTCAGTTCTCTTGGAATGAAAATAAGTTCATACCTTTCAAAGTTTTTTAATAGATCAAGGGCAACATTTCGATATTCCCTAAGTTTTGGATTTCTAGCTGGGTATTCTCCTTTTATTTGTCTTATGATAAGTTCAGAATCACCCAGGACTGATATCCTCTGGGCTTCTAAATGTTTAAGCAATTGTAAGCTTAGGAGAAGTGCTTCATACTCTGCAATATTATTAGTGCATGGGAAATCCAATTTATATGAAAAAATTTGATTTGTATTTTGAATCTACACACCTGCTCCTGCACTTGTTTTATTACAATATCCATCAAAGTTTATTGTCCAAAGTATTTCATTCATATTTTCATTTTCTTGTAGCTATTGACTGGTAATGTTTTGAATTTGATTAAGGGGAAGACTGGATTGTTCTGGAAAATCAATTGGGTCTATGTTCTCTTTATCTTGTTGAGAAATTTCATCTTCGTTACATAAGATAATGGAATCTAAACTTGACTGAATAGAATAGATTGGAGAGTTTTTTTGTTTGTCTATGTTTCTTACCATGTACTTCATGTGGGATTCCCTGTATAGTTTTCTGTTTTGGTTGAAAACGAGAATGGTGGCATAAGACATATCCATTTGAAGGCTTCCCTG
This sequence comes from Pinus albicaulis, assembly GCA_034641835.2. Classification (NCBI taxonomy): domain Eukaryota; kingdom Viridiplantae; phylum Streptophyta; class Pinopsida; order Pinales; family Pinaceae; genus Pinus; species Pinus albicaulis. Next base: position 19,238 of record JAXQQM020079126.1, read on the forward strand.
AAGTTTGGCTCCCCAAGATCTTGATAAGAGCATGCCATACTTAGGGGGAATGTCAGCTACAACTATATCCATGACTAAACTCTTAGCAGGGATTTGAGATAAGTTAACACACAAATATTTGATTAAACCCATACATTTGACTCGGCTTGAGTCAAAAGAATACAAATCTTTGTATGGTTTAGTAATTTTTAAGCCTAAGCTTTCCATCACTACCTTGGGCATTAGATTGTGTGAAGCTCTAGAGTCTAACATGGCATTGTGTAAAATCTTCTCGTGTATGTTCAAGCTAACATAGAAGGGAGGGACAACCCCTTCTTGGTATTTTCCTTCAACTTCTGGACCAAACAACAACTCAGGTTTGTCATCTGTCAAGTTTAAGGTGTCAGTATCACTTCCTAAGTTCAAAGCTTTCAAAACTTGGTTTTTATACACCTCTTGGGTTACTAGTTCAGCTAGGGGGATGGTAATTTTTATCTTAGCAATCTCTCCCTCAAGGCTGAAAGGAAGAATTGACTTATTTGTATTTACATCTATTTTTTCAATTGAATTCTTTTCGATAACTTTGATTTTCTGAACCTTGTTTGGACTGGTAATCGGGACAGTTTTATTAGGACCACTAGCTGAAGTGCTAGGGGTACTCTGTTCAACATATCACTGGGCACTTTTGTCTTTGTTTAAGTCTGGTTTCTTGGCCAAAATGTTGGTTTTCTTTGCTGTATTTTTGGGCTGATTTTCTGCATTTTTCTTGACAGTAGTGCTAGCATTCTTATCTTTTGATTTATCTATGCTTCCCTTGCTCCTAAGATCATAATGTTTGTGTACCTCCATGATTTCATTTTCAAAACCTAATCTATAGTCATCAGAGTCTTCACAGGTATTTTTATTTTGATCATAACAGAAGAAATCTTGTTCTTCCTCAGTGAGGAAAACATCATCCCCACTATCTGACCCAATAAAGTTTACATGAGATTCTTCCAACCTTTCCAACTCCCTATCTTCCTCATATTGATCTACATAATTCTGTTGGAAGGGAGGTCTGATCTATTGGTCGCTTTCCTTTTGCTTGTCTTGATTGTTTTCTCTTCTATAATTCTGATTTCTATTTCTGTTTTGATTATTTTGAGGTTGTGTTCTCTCAAGTATGTTCATCCTTTTCATGATCTCTTCCAACATCTGTTCTGTTTTTGAGCTAGATGTGGAGGGTATAGTATCATATTTATAAGTTACCCTCTTTTCTGATCTCAGCCTATTTCTTTTCTCAATTATGTTTGCTTCTATGCTCATAGCTCCAATCTGCATGTCTTCTAAGGTTAAGTAATCCCTCTCCCTCAACTGATACATCATGTCAACATCAAGGCCTTCGGGATATCTTACTAAGGCCATGCCTTGAGGAGGTTTCATGTGAGGTGGAAGAGCATTGTAAATGCTATTAAACCTAGTGGAGTAGTCAGGAATACTCTCTCCTTGATTTCTCTTGAGGCTGCTATATTCTGCTAGTATTTGGAGAGGATTATTTTTGAGTTCCCATTTGTCGATAAATGTTTTATGCAAGGCAGGGAGATCATTTATGTTATTAGGAGGTAATTTTTTAAACCATTTCTTTACATCTCCTCCTAAACTTTGGGCGAAGATCCTCATCTTCACAGTTTCATCTTCTATCTCCATGTAATAGAAGGCATCTTCCATCCTATCTACATGTTGTTGAGCTGTTGTAGATTCTTTTCCAGTGAAGTGAGGGATTTTGGATTGGTAATCATTTGGTAAGGGAAGCAGAGGTTGTGGTAACACTAACGGGGATACCATGTTGCCATGGATGGAAATAAGGGTGGATTTACAGTAGTGAAAGTGGGATGAAAAGGAGTGTTTTGGACAGTGGATGTTGGGTGGATAGATGTGGATATACTGGGGATAGATTGTTGAGCTGATCTTGGATGAGAGACACCTAAATTGAGAAGGAAATGTAAGTCAGGTGGTGTGGTTTCTCTACTACAAGGCTGTTCACTGTGCTCTGGGGATGAAAGTGAAAACTTAGAGTCTATTTGGATTATATCATCAAGCGACCTAGTTCTAAAAGGATTTCTTAAGTTGACTTGTGATTGGTGTATAGCTGCAAGATTTTCGGGAACTGAATTAGCTCTCAAGGGTGATCTGGAAAGAGTTGAAAATTTAATCTTAGGGGACCCCCTAAGTATACTTTCAGGGTTTGTCAACTAATTCCGGTGGGTTTGGGTTGGGGTAGGCTCTAGTATGAATCTTTCTAGGAGCCACTACGCTATGTTTTCCAGACCTAGTTAAAAGAAAAGTTTAACCAAATGTAACAATCTTTTAAGAGGCTAACTAATCTTTTCATCAGAAGGAAGGTTTTAATCTTAAAGCCTTCTAACTAAGTTTGTATGAAGGTATAAAGACTTGGGGTCTTCCCAGTGGAGTCTTAAGGTCTGTTTTTAGGATTGTGGAGTCGCCAGGTGGAAAATTTTAGCGTTTTGGAGGTAAAAGGCTTTATGGTCCACCACCAAGTTTATTATGAAGCCAAACTGAATTTGTTTTGGGTTTTTCTGAGTTATTTTGGTCTTATAGGTTAAGAGAGTGTTCTAAGTCTGATTTCAAACTTAGCTAAGGTGTTCAAACAAACAGAGTTACTCTTATGGCTTGGTAACCAGTTCCTTCAAGGTTTGATAAGGGCTAATAGAAATCCTAAGGGTTACTTAGTTTTTCACTGATTCAATTAAGTCCTATCATGATTACCATTTAAGTAGTGCTTGAATAAGGTTACTTATGTTATACTGGGCCTAAAAATTTTGAAGAAGGGTTTTCAAACCATTGTATTCTCAGTAGGTCCCACCCTGATCACCATTATGTTGGTGTCTTGTGTTTTGATAGTTTGGAAAATCAAAAGACAAGGCAACATCAGAACCAATCTTTAGAGTTCCAGGATCTAGTCCTCCTGTTCTTAGAGAGGGATCTCTCAAATGTTTTTTTTGCAAAGGTTTATCTTGTGTGCTTTGGGTATTGGTTTTAGACTAGTTATTAAGTGCAGGTGTTTGTTTGTTTGTTTGGTTGGATTGAATTGATACAACAGAACATGAAAGGTCTAGGGAAGATACACAGAAAGAGGAAATGTCAGCTTCATTGGGCAATGGAGTCAAAATAAGGTCATGAAAAACTCATCAATAGATATGGGATATCAAAGGGCAAATCTAACTTGGCCACGGGATCCTTTGGTTTTTGGAATGAGATGGACATCAATGGTTTGGAAAGAGAAGTTTAATTCTCAGCAAAGGGAACTTGAAAACATAACTTAAACAATAAAGAGATATTTGGTAGACAGGGCTAACCATAAATTCTACAAACATTCTTTAAGAAAATAATGACTTCAAGACAACTTTTAAAATGAAATCTAAGATTCGGGGAACACCCTATTTCCTCAAATATTTTATTTTAAATGACTTAGAAAACATAAAATATTCACTGATAATTGTAGTAATAGAAGAGGGAACACCTAATACATCTATGATCACAACTATAAAGACCTTCAAAACAACTGTTCAAGCAATGACAAAGGGCAAGATCGAAACAGGCCTCTTTGGGTAACTTAAAACAATGGTACTTCAAAGGGAGACTTCAATAACAACTTTCGAGTGATAGTAGACAAGCAGGGAGAACCATAAATCATGCTGAAACCAACTATTTGAGCTATTATAGAAATAAACAAGCATGAGGACTAAAGAGAGAGATTGAAGACTCTAAAATACCTCAGCAGAAGAAAACATAAAACAATGAAGGATGAACAGGTCTAAGGTGCTTCCAGGAGTCATTTCTTAGCCTAAAACTTTCAACCTACTGTAGTAAGAAATTATGGAACAGAATGAAAACAGGAGAAAACATTAAACAGTTCAGAATACTTCACCAACAGCCAAGCTCATGGATCCAATGATAGAGCCTTCTTAAGAACAAGCATGCAACAACATGATCAAGACCTCCAAGACTTCAATTTGTTCTTCAACTTCAACAGACTATGTATTTATTTCAGAGAGTTTCAGTATTACAACTTGTAATCAAACAACAACCAACCAACATCTCATCTTCTTCAAAAGTATATATATAGAAGAATGAGGAGGTGAGATCTGATAAAAGATTTCCAGTCTACAATTAATACATAATTAAATGGTTTCTTGGCCCTTGAGGGGCTGAATGAAGAAACTTACATAAGTGTACTCTGCATTAAATGTTTTTACATAAAGATTTAAGCTCGGTGGGAGCTTTGTTGACCTTTGAGGCTCCATGTGATGTTGGGGTTACTCTACAGATATTTTGTCATTAAGTTCGCTTGCAGAGTTTACCTTTCTAGCTGTGCTGAGGCAGATATTTGGTCTTCGATCAATAACTTCTGCCTATATTTGAAAACTTTGAGGAACATGTGGCACTTAAGGTAGCTGAGGAATCAATTTTCCTCAGACGTGGTGGTAGAGGTTTCCTATCTAATAATTCTTTATGCTTTCTGCCCTAACTATGTTTTCAATCGGGGATTAGGCTTTTGATAACCGTCTTAGCCGTAATTCCCGTAAAACTATCTTTAACCTTCTACTCTGATACATTTCGGTCTTTGGCACTGATACTCTTTGACGGTGCCCAATTCATGGCTTTCTTGCTGGTGTGCAGGGTTGCGCAGGGTTATACGGCATCAATGCCTCATGAAACACTGATGAAACGTGAATTCAACACTGGTGGATGATTTCCCTTAGTGACTTGAGGGCAGGAGGATTGTCACCCTTAGCCTATGAATTTTCTTTCAGAAACGACGGAAAACCATTTAAACCCTGCAAAATACAAACAAATATTATAAAATCCATGCATTTATAGGTTTATTGTTGCAAAGGCATATGGAGGAAGCGTGGCCGTTGGATGGCATCATCCAACGATTGAGATTAATCGTAAAAGGCGAAAGGAAGGTTAAAACAGAGCCGTCGATTGCGCAGAAATCGACGGTCAGGAGTGGGCAATGGAAAATTAGCAATGGGGAATCCTTGACTGGGCGATGGAATCGGGCGATGGAATATGGGCTATCGATCTGTAGATCAGATCGACGGTGGAGATGCTGTTTCCACTGTACGATGGCCCGGTTATCGCATGGGCACCTTCGTTAATTGTCGGGCATCTTTGGCGAGCGATAGCCATTGGATGAGCGGGTTCAGATCTGACGGATGTGGTCAATATCGCTGGACATCTTGGTCTGAACTTTAATGCGCGATGGATGGTGGTTTTGCAAAAGGTACAAGGGATGCGTGTCACGCGATGTATGGAATCGTCGGCGATTGGGGAAAAACAGCTTTCGCTCGAAGGCGGTGCGATGGATATCGCCGGTTTTGGGAAATTGGCTTATGGGCGGCGGGGACCACCGGGCTTGACGGATTCCGCACCGTCGATCTGCAGATTAGATCGAAGGTGGAGATTTAATGGTAAATCGAACCGGCGGGAGAGTTTATAAAATAAAATAAAACCCGAAAAACACAGTTAACAAAGGTATTTTATGTTTTTGGGCAGAATAATTATTTGAAACAGATAAGCACCTGACTGTCTTAGCACCTGGTTCTAGCGCCAGGGCGTATGGTCGAAAAGGGCCAAAAACTTAAGTCCGAGGGGCTTAAGTCCAATACATAAAAATATGCATTTTTAATGGTTTTTTGAAGGATTTTTCAAGGAATTTGGGGATTCCGATAAGGCTAAGAAGGGGTCTTAGAACCTTATCACAGATTTTTATGAAAAAAAAAAGAGAGAATCATGAAAATGAGGGATTTCCATGGGGAATAGGAGGACAAAAATGAGATTATTTTTGGAAGAAGAGAAAAAGGGGTAAAGGGTTTTGCAATAGTATTTGGCTTTGCAAAATTAGCAAGATTTCTGAGTTGAAAGGGGAAAAATAGTGATGATTGTCCAAAGGATAGGATTTTATCAGAAGACTTAAAGCATTAGCAACTTTTAGTGATGAAATTGCTTCTTGAAGGCTATCCAACATTATTTAGCCACCACCTGATATGACAGAATTTATGGGTGGCTAACAGAGGAAAAATAAAGTGTTCTCTCAACCATGGGTAGTATTTGCATACTTAGCTAATGAAGGAGCCTTGGGAGAAGCAAGCACAGCACAGAGAATCTTTCATGAATTCAGAAAAGAGGTAAGCAATTTTCTGAATAGGACATTGTTATCTTCCATTCATTCATCTGCGCTGAGGAATGAAAGATCAAAAATCTATGGTGGTATGGATATGAGGATACATGGAAAAACCATATCTTTGGGGCAGCCCATGGTCTTCTCACTTACAAAATATATTTCTGAACATGACAAGAGGATCTTAATACTCTTGCATGGATGGGCCAAATTGAAGAAGTATTGGGGGAAAAGAACTTTCTAAGGGGAAGTTGATTTCCACATGCTTCAATCTTGTCTTGAGCAAGATCAGCTACAAGGGAGGTAGGAAAAGAAAGTTTATGGGACTCCAACATGTGACCTTGGCATCAAGTATGTCAAAGAGGAGAGTCATGATATGATAGGGGTTGCATTTCAGACCTCTACAGCGCTGTCATTTTTGGGAAGTCTAGAGCCTTATTGGGACTCCCAACTTATGATGGAATACTACAAGGACCATTTCACATGTGAGGTTCTTTATGGGAAGGTAATGGATGGGGGGTATAAGGTAGTTGGAGGGGTCATCTACTTCCATGATCAGATTTATTTGGTTAAAGGATCCAATCTCAACGAGAAACTACTGAATGCAACCTATGAGATCATGCTTTCCAAACCCACTAGTTTCATTGGAGCATATCATATTATCCTGGATGGATTCATGTGGGATAACTTCAAAGAGGAGGTGCCCTCTCATATGAAGAAGTGCATGGAACATTTGCTAGATGAGGAGGAACATATCTCTTGGGAAGAATTATTATCTACACCTCCTTATTCATTGAGTGCGAGAGGAGGCTCATCCATGAGCAACCTTGCTGATTTTAAACAAGTGTATGACAAATATTATATTGCTGAATCTCATGATGTATACTTGTATTTTTCTAACACTCATTTGCAAGGCTTTTCTCCAAGAGGGAGCACTATTTATGATGGGCTTCATGGACCACTTGAGGCCATGAAATTTATTGATGATGATCATCCTTTAGGGATCTTGGAAGGGAGATACACTTCATATCGTGTGACTCCTTTACACCAATCATAAAACACCTTCTCCAAGCATGCAAGAAGGATGGGGTAGCAAGAAAGTGTTGGAGGAAACACTTGTCATCTCCTATTCTATGGAAATTGATGGTAAAACTATGCTGGTTGCACATGAGGAGGCATCTTCCTTCTCCTTTATCATATATGGCAGCTAGCATGATATTAATCATGATTCCACATGCTGAAGATGTTCTTATCATTGGGAACATGGTTGGAGGAGAGACACATTTGTGGAATGTGTCCTTTGGGAAAGGATTTTCCCACATTCTTTGCACTACATGTTCTAAGGGGAGCATGGGAGAACATATGGCCACTATAGCACATCACTTGTCTCTTTATGATGTGGACCATATGATTGTATGTATCACTTGGATCATGCCTCTCATGGGCATTTGGGAGGAACTTCACTATGAGTTACCATGCTGGAAGGTAATTCATTTCATTTGAATGATAGCATGGAGGTGGAAGACCTTCATTGATGGTGAAATTCCCCATCATGACCATCACTTCTATCTTGATGAGGCCATGGATCAAAAAGAGGGTTTCCATATAGACCTGCCTTTACTTCATAATGAGAGCTATTTGGTTTATCTACCAAAGGCCACTTTGCACACTTGGGAGGAACCATTGGGAGATGGAATTATTGTAGAAAATTTGAAGCAATGGTGGAGACTGTTGAAGGAGAAGGCCACAAGAAGAAGGGGGGGATTTTGTAGCACCCTTGTAATTTCTTGGGGACAAGCAACATTTGGGAGGGGGAGACTATAATGTTCCTAAATTAGCTTTAGCTAATTGGAACATTAATTTTTCCATGTTTATTTTTGAATTTCATAATTGATGAATAAATTGTAAAGGAGGACATGTAAAACTCCTGAAAACCAAGAATAAATCAATGCCTATGTGAACAAAGACATATCTAGGCTATGTAAATTATATCTTGCAGGTGTGAAAGGGTCTAAATCACAAGAGAGGATCCTATTTGACCAAGTCAAACAACGTAGTCTAGATGAATTGAACCTCTTTGAGGGATAGCGCAGTTCTAGAAGGAGGTTGTAATGTGAAAAGGGTTAAGTGATTCAAGGTGGTTTAGGGTTTGGCAAGACTCCTATCTCATAAAAGGAAGAGGAGAGCAGCAAGGAGAGGGTTGTTGAAGACATTATTTCTGAAGGTCTGTCTGCTTAGACATCCCTTGTTGGGAATTCCTGTTCAGGAATCCTACCTCCTTCCTTGAGAAAATCTTGGAGGAGAATTGTGCTAAAATTCTCCACTATAAGGCTTGGGCCAAGCATCACCTTACATTACAGCACTGCTCATGATTGAGGGTTCAACTTTCTTATGAGTTGCAGCAAGTGGAGATCTAGATCTTCACAGATCTAGATGATAGCAGTGGCTCTTTTCAGTGAGAGTGTCATTTAACCTCCTAAAAGTGTTCATTTGCTGAGTATACTTTAGATCTAAATCTTGGCATCAGGCCATATCATCTTCAGAAGTTACAACACTTTTTCTGTCCCTAATACAACGTTATTTGAAGATCTACAGCTGCAGGGTGTTCTGCTTGCATTTTGGAGGAGAGATCTCTGGTGATTGGATTCATCCTTCACTGTGGTGATCCATAGAGTGGCCAACCAATCTATGTTTTGTTTCATATCTAATATTCTACATGTTCATGATTTAGTGATTTTCTGAATCATTTTGCAGATCTGCATTCTTAGATCTCAGATCTAGTTTCGGTGCTTCATGTTTTGAGCAAAACCCTAAGGGGAATGTATAGATCAGCTCTTCTTGTACATGTATCAGTATTAGATCTATATTTTTATGTACTGATCTGATATAGATCTGAAGAATCAACAAACTGCTGCTTCAGCCTTGAAAATTACGCTGTCACTGTTATGCAATCTTTTTATGTGGTTGTAGCACCTCTTTCTTGAGGTTTTCTTTTGTATTCTTTCATTATTCTTCTTTAAAGTGTATGAGTTATGTCACTGAGCTTATTTGTGAATTTGTATACCTTATTTCAGTCATACCCTTCAGAAAACCATGCTCACATGCTTCAGTAAATTTTTGCATAATTCTAGTCTTTGGAAATCAGGGTTTTCTAGCCTAGTTAGGAAAGGAGGAACTGTTTAACTTATAAAAACTCATTTTTTTTGCTGCAATTCAACATGGGAGTCCCTCATAACCCTAGATATCATATCCAACTACTTTACCATCTTATTTTTACGCAAATATCCTAATACACACATTTTAGGGCCAAAATCATCACTTTTCCCCACCTTTTGCCTTGTAAAATGCTGTATAACTTTGCTGTTGTAAATTTTTACTGAATTTTAAGTGTTTTTACATCTATATGAAGCATATGGATGTAGCTCCACATTGGTAATAACTCAGATTATTCCAAATCTGTAGCTGTTCTTGAAAAAGGGATATTACAAGATGCCCCAAACACATCTTTCTAAGTATTAATGATTTTGTTGTTGTCGAATAATCAGAAGATCCGATGAACAAGGGACATTAATTTATTCCCTTTTTTTATTGGTATGATAGCTTTCCCTTAAGTCATGCAAGCTTCAAGTTGTTTTTAGAAAAATATTTAGACTCAAGGACTATGGACTCAATGGTGTATGGAAGCAAGGTTTTATTTGCAAGTGTAGGAAAAAGGAAATTGACAATGAATATGTAAAGTGGACCAAACAACTTTTAGATGACCTTGGTTGGTTTTATTGGTGGCTTAGGATTGAAGAAAAATGTAATGAAGTGTATGTGGTAATGGAAAATGGATAATGATTCTTGCTGGGGAAAAAAAATGAATTATGGCTTCAATTTCTCAAATATAGCAAATCCGCTCTTTAATTTTGTACTTTTTGCTAAAATAGTTGAGTTTGACCAAAATTGACTAGCTACTTGTAGACGTGGAATTCAAGGGTGGATAGGTGTTTCACCATCCTTGTACATTTAGGAATAAACCCCATCTCTTTGAATTTTGCTAATCTTTCATGCAACATGTCAAACCATTAAGCTATTATAGGAAATTGCAAGAACTTGTAATTTTCTGGAAATTTCGTTTATGTTCATGGACTTCTTCTTTAGAATTTCTCATGAAATTAGTCTTTTGAAGACCAATTTTGCACACAATTATTTTCCTTAATGATCACTTGATTAACATGTAACCTGCGAAAAAAACTTGGCAGAAAGAAAACAGAAGTGTGTTCAAGAAGAAATGGCCATTTCCTTCATGATTCTTATGCAAAAATTTCGTACCAAATAAAACAGATTAAGGACAATCAAAGTGTGTAAATTGACTCAATTCATGATATTAGTATCATCCCATTCTTAAAGAAATAACCATGAAAAGTAAATTTACTCCCCGTTTGTGTCAGATAACACGTGTATGGTAAAGAGCTTGGCATTATAGATTTGTTGTGTCCTGCATATTAGTATGTTATAAAGAATACAACAATATGAAGTTGCCATTACCATTCAATTGAATAAATTTCATTTGCGCTACATGAATTCTGTGCAAAGTGTTTTTTTTTTTTTTTAATTTTTTACCTGTACCAACTCTTGCAGTCTTAACCAATTCTCGTAATTCTCACAATTCTCTCAATTTGCATACCACCAAAGTTTTGTTTTATAAAATGCCAATATCCTTCACATGCCAATATTCACCCCTTTAATCCTTCAAAACAAAAACTGTCACAAAACACACAACAATTTTTTTATTTTTATTATATATTTAAAAAAAAATGATAACAAACATAACATAACAATAACAATCATATCTAACAATATAAAACAATATATTAATACAATCATATATTACAACATAACAAACATAACAATAAATTACAATTAAAAATACATAACAACAATTATATACAACAAATTACAATAAATTACAACTATATTAATTAATACAATTATAACAACATATTAATATATTAATAGAATTAATAGAATTAATATATTAATAAAATTTTAACAACATAAAAAACATTAATTATAATAACAATTTAGAACTAAAAATATATATAACTAAATCAATTCTTGTTTATTGTAGCGCGCTGTTTTGAAGGTTTTGAAGCATCCCGGTGGCATTTTTGGATAGGCGGACACATCCAATAGATCAAGGGACCTTAACATTAAACATTTATGACTTGAAAATAGTGTTGTGGAGACAACTCATGAGCTAAATATTTTGTTGAAGATAAGGGTCTTGCTTTCCTGAAAAATAGGGTTTGGTTCCATATGTTTAGGAGGGTCTTTAATATGTCAAGTAGTGATGAACTCTTTCATAGCTTATGCAAGCATGTGATGCTTAGTTATAACTAAAAAGTAACTGTTTCAAAGATAAGGTAGAAATATGTAATAAATAGGAGTTTGAGTCTTATTAGGAAATGTCATCTTTAGGGTGTAGATGCCATTTCCTTATTAAAGACATGTTTTTCTGTTATATGAGGTGTCATAGGAAGAGTTCAATGAATCTAGCCAAGAGGCAGATCAACCCTACTACAAGAATGTCTATTTAAAGGAAAATTATCGAAGTTGTAAAGGGTTGGAGATTTTTTGCACCATACTATTGCTTTATGTAATTTGACTTATATGAGTAATATAGAGGATTTATTCTTGATAGACCTGATATTCTCATGGAGTTTTTAATGTCTTTCTGATCTATATCTTTATGTTTACCAATTGCAGTAGATTTCATATCTATTACTCAGAATTCATATGTTTATGCTTTGACTTCCTTTATTGATGAAATGAATGTGTTGCCCTATGTTCTATATGTGATTTGCCTTGGTTAAAGACTCTTATTTGCCTTAGCTTCCATGTCAAGAAACCTTGCCACTGAATATACTGATTTGTTGACTCCATAAGCCCAATGATAGCAAGTCTGTATTCTTTTCAACCTACATACAAAAGAATCAAGTTAATTTTCAAATACATTTAGCCATCTAGTACTATCATTATCTAATATCATAAACCCCTTTGAGAGAGCCCTCTCAGACTGAAGAGGCTAAGCTTCAGTCAAAAGCTGGTTTGAAATAGTTCCATAGAGTTGTCTAATCAACAGTCAATCAAGTACAATTTTATGATAACAGAGTATTATATAAATATACCTATAGTTTTGACAAAGCTCATAGCAGTACCTGTCAAGGTGGAGGCCACAATATCTTCGATCTAGTTTTGTAATTCCATTTGGTCAATAGGATGGATGTCCTTGGTATTGAAATCCAATGATTCCTTCTTGTAATATCCTATTCCTTGAGGGTGTGGGACCAAGGCTTCTAGAAATGCCATCTGAATCCTTCATTTTTCGGTGTCAAAGGCACACAATAGCCTGCTTTTTGAACTTGAGGTCTTATTCCAGAAATGATTGTAGGTGTTAGTATTCAACACCTTATTCCTCATCTTTATCTCCTTGAATGTGCCATAAACTGATTTTTCTTGGTCTTCTATTGCAGGCCTCGAAGTAGATGTCTACAAACCCTATTGCTGCAAAGACATTATGGCTGAAGATGTAGGGGAGACCATTGTTTGACCACCCACTGGAGATGATATAGGGGTGTCTACAATATGGATCATTGTCTGCTGCTCCGATTCACCTCCTTGATCAATATACATATGAATTTTTCCCTCTTTCTATATTTGAATTGAAACTCTTTACTAGAGGTATCAGTCACCAAAGTTTACTGATCCTCTCTTGGTCTCTTGCTTCCTATCTATTTCTCTTGTTATTTCCCCTTGTCTTCTTTTTTTCTGCACTCTTCCTTTCTTGTGGTGTCGGGTTCTGGATGTTTGAAGTGGAGATCACCTGTTCTTCATCTTCTTGGAGGGTGTTGTTCACCCATTCTGTTTGATTGGCATACTGCTCAGTTGAAGGTCTGTGTGTGTGAACATAGGGTGTGGATCTATTTTCCACCCTTTTCTTGGAGATAATCCCTGCATGGTCATAAGACCAAGTGAAACTGTGGCTGAAACCCATCCCCTTTAGTATCTTGTCTGCCTCCTCCTTTACTGCTTTGCTGTTACAGATGAAAGACCCAATTTGTGTCTTGATATTGAACCAAGCCTTATTCTTTGCAGAAACAATGTGGAGCTCATCTACATGCATCATTTTCCTTATGTACTCTGGTGCAAAGACCCTCATGGAGATGAACTTTGGAAATTTGTAAAGGGCTAGCTCACTCCCATAGAATCGAATCTCTGTGTAATTTTGGTACAAGTACGAATTTTCTATCTTCACTTGCTCTATTATTTGCATGGTTTTCTTGATTCCTTCACTTATCCTTGGCTCTAATACACTCCTGAGTGTGATGATGGCTGGATGCAAAGATAAATCCACAAAATCCTTGTATGTATAATTATTCTGATCCTTTAATAGCAGTGTGGTCTAGAAGATGACATATTGAGGCTCAACATCTTCATTTACCATGGTCATTTGAAATTGAAACATGTTGGACTAGAAATAAACAAACATATACACCAACACAGAGGTGCATTTGAAAACCTCCTGTGTATTAAACTTTAAAAAAATTTCATGAATGGCCTCTGCAAGAAACCGAGCATAGTTGAACATGACTACGGGTTTAACATCTGAGGAAAGAATGGAAAAAAAGCCTATCACAGCTTCATCTACCCATTGATCAGTGTGATACCCTAATAAATAAGACAAAACAGTAACAATGTGATGGGTCCTCTCAAGAAAGATAGATGAAGGGTAGGGTGGATTCTTGATAGGCATTGGGGCATCAGTTGGCATGAAAAGTTGCAAATTTTTGGCTTTACTGGTAAAGTTAAGCTTTTGATAAAGTTCCCTAAGGCCTTCATAAGATAAGGGGATTGTTTGTTTAGGAGTGGGGGCCTGCATCATTTGCTGAATGGATTGGGAATTAATGGTGAACACGATTTCTCCTATTGGGGTGACTATGGTTCTCTGATTAATGTCATAGGCCTGGCATTTTCTGATTAATTCTGGGAAACTATGGGTTTTAGGAAAGATTTAAAGGGGTAGATGGGTCTCCCACATGCCAATATTATCAGCTTCATCGAGAAATTTGTCCTTGAGCTAGTAGTATACATTGAATAAATCGAAGTCTGACTCTGTCTCGTGGATTTTGTAATCTCAATCTGCTAGGGCTATATGATTTATGTCCACTTGAGGGTAAACCATGGGGTTGAAAGGATCCTGGTCCTTCTTAGGAGGCATGATTTTTCTTCTGTGATTAACTTTAACTATTCTCCTTCACTGTATAAGAAAGAATGGGAATAAAGAAGAGGGAATCAGAGAAGGGAGACAGTTGCAGATTAAGAATGGGGAAGGAAGAAAATAGAGGGGGAGTGTGAGGATTGCACTTCGATCTGTAGAGCTTTGTGAGTTGTTGTTGATTATTTTGGAGGCTATCTCTGCTGATCCTTTGCTGCAAATTCTCTGTGTAATTTGAAACATGCAATTTTGGATAGAATAGGCAAAGTAAACCTTTCTTTCAGGCATGAATTTGTCTTTTAACTATGATTGGTGGACCATTTGATTAGGTGTGGGCTTGTTGGATATTAGTCTGGCCATTAATGGTACAATAGTTAGCTGGCGGGAGGTGATGTGATTGGGGTGAAGTAGGTAGGCGAGAGTGGATGTGGCGCCAACAGTATAGAAAACGATCAATGGGCGCGGTGGCTTGAGTTGTGGAGGGAGAAGTTTTCAGGGGGGGTGATGGTGGTAACTAGTAACAGAGGAGGGGGGTGTATGGGGGTGACATGTAGCAGGAGTGGATATATCATGTACTGCCTATTTCAAACCCCGCCCCATTGTTAAAGTTTTGAGGGTGAGGTGGGGGGGGCGAAAGGCACTGTGGGCCATCAGATCTATGTAGGGGAGGATAGATCGTGGGGAGTTGTGGGGTGGTAAGTATAGATGGGATGTGTGATGGGATGGTGGGGTCGGGATCATGAAAGTCGAGGGGTAGTGTAGAACTTTAAGTTAAAGAAAATATGAGCGGGGTGGGTATCAGGATAAATGAACACTTTCAGGACTTAGAATAAGAAATATAACATAAAGTCCCAAAATTTATAGGATCACTTGATTTCGAACCCTAGTGTATGAATACTCTTTCATTTTGATTTTTCTTATTTATCATAGAAAAAATGAGATTTTGATGCTATACCTGGTGGACTAATTTCACCTTTTCCTTTCATTATTTCTCCTTGACCTTTCTACCTACCCAAACTGTTCATCTATCATTTTTTCTTCTTTGTAGGGTGCATTTAGACTTGCAGACCCTGAATCAATTTCATTTTTTGAAGTTCTAACCTACCATCTATCCCTTATTTCTCCTATTGGTCTAGATTAAGCTAGTGGATCAATGTCATTTCCTACCTATCTATTGATAAGCCAAGATTAAAACAGTTTGGAAAATCTTCATTTTATAAACTATTAACGAAAATTCAAATTTGTACAATCATGCTTAAAATGTATGATTGAACAAACTTTTCTAAAAGTAGTGGCATTTTGATTTGCAGCACTCTCAGAAATATTTATTTTTTGTGGGGTTTTCTTTTTGTTTCTTTTTCTATTCTTTGGAAATGTTTTGAATATTGATATATATATATACAATATGAAAATATACAAGGAAAAAATATTTAGTCACCTTGTGATACTGTAAATTACAGGACTCTAACAGGTCCAACCTCCTCTGGTATGCCCTTGCCTGCCTCAAGCAAAAATGAAATTCGGGTTAAAATATAAAATTATGGCGGAGATTCCATAGAGACACCTTGGGCTTGTTGGTTGAGGGCGGAGTTGTTAAGGCGGAGGTCGGGGGTTCCAACCCCACCAAAATCTTCTGCCTTTGGTGCGATGTTACAACAATATTTATTTTTGAACGTTTGTTTTGGTACGTTTTGGGTTGGCACATTTTAAAGTTTGGTGGGCGATTTAAATGGTATGGAATATGTGTTAACATGATTTTTAATTTGGGACCATTGCATGGGCGGGGCCAACCATCTTGCCGGCGGTGGGTTCAAATCCCACCGGTTCTGTCAGGCTTCAACCTTGTATATGAAGTGGGAGGTGTTTACGCTGTGGGCCACGGTGTATGTGGTCATATGGTTACGGGGTTCGATGGGGGTGGTGACCTACCGACCAAGTTTGATTATGTTTAATGATGGTTCCAGTGGGGGTGGTAGGGTTGACAACCTGCCCCCAATTTTTTTTTAATATTTGTAATATGATATTCCATGGGGGTGGAGGGGGTCATGGCCTACCACCTTTTTTTAATATTTTTTTTTTGTTATTTAAAACAAAAGAGGTCATTTTTTATTTTAACAAAAATAAGGGTCATCGGGCAAATTAAAGAGGCCACAATTTCACCCATTTTTGGGTGCTGGGTTCCCTGCTGGTTGACGGTGAATTTGTGGGACACTTAAACCTAGCCCACTGCCAAACTTTGACCAAAAATTTGAATCACTCTAACTTCTCCATATAGGCTCAGATTGGAGGTCCATTTGCACCGTTGGAATTAGGGCGACGAGTACTTCAATCTAAACCTGGTTTGCGAGGAATCAAAACACTTTTATTTTTGACCTATCATCAGCCCTCTTGGTCTCCTGAGGGTGACTAGAGCCACCTGGATCAATCCTCCCCAATGAGGAGCTTTTGGTCCACCAAAAGCATGAACGTAATCTACATATGCTTTGTACCTTGTCTAGACCACACGTGTCCTGAAATGTCATCCTTCATTCTCCTTCACCTTTGTCCTTCAGAGCCATAAGCGATGAGCGGACACCTACATCCTCTCCAAACATGTAGTATAATATTTTTCAAATTACATGCTTAACTAAGTGACCAATATATTACCCAAGCCTCCCATACTTTCTACAAGTTTATAACACATGCTCGGTGGTCAAGCTTACATTAAAATGGAATCAATACCCTACCTATATATACAAGGAAAAAATATCATTGTTGCTTCACAAGTGATGGGAAACACATCATCACTTTTACATTTTAACATGCAACACATGATTTAAAAAAATAAGGCCATGATACTCTACCACACATAGAAAAACCATCTATCAGTTATCAAAGTGAATGGGTCATCCCTCTACGACACATTTTCTTGTCGAACAATTATTTCAACTAGTTCCTGCACTGATGATTTTTCCTTAAGGCATTGCTCTTGATGGAGCCTCCAACACGTGGCTCTCTGACAGCCAATTCTGTCGCAATGACCACAATGAGTCTTCATCCTCTAGACCTTCTTTACCTTCTTCTTTTCCTGCGATGGAGAAGGCATTTCATGCCTCATCCTCTTTTGTGCTGTCATTATTTTTAACATTTAGAAAATACATGGTTATGTAATCCAAAAAAACTACATGTTTTATGATGCCATGATCTATGTTCATTGTTAGCGACATGCTTGTAATCAAAATGAACACTAGAATATCATGACTTGTTATAAATTTCTCGTTTGTCTCTGGTGCAATCATGGTGATGAGAGCTTGCCTTAGCTCCTTCACTACCATGTGCACTTTCATAGGATGATGTTGAAGTGTTACCATCATTTTCTTTCCCCAATGGTTTCAACCATGCATTAGAAGTTTCTGACACCTTTTAGCACTATCCTTCAGTGTACCCCAAACCTGTGAATCGAGGTCTCTGCACAACCTCCAATGGCTAAATCATGCCTTCACCATTAACACCAAGTCATCCTCATTTTTATCCCATCTTAGGTGAGGAGTCTCATGCCAGTTCCTGTAATGGGTATCTCCACATTTCCCATAGAAATGATAGCATGTGAAGATGAAAGTGAAGAAAAATCAACATGTTTATGTCAAATATCGATTAAGAAACATGTGATGATGGCTGCTTCAAGCCTTTGTTGTGCTTCAACTTCTCCAATTCCTCTTCTGTGGCTCGTAGCTAAAGCTGGAGTCTCTTCTTATCCTCTTTCTCTTCTTGTATAAGCCTCCTTAATTCAACATCCTTTACTTGAAGGCTCTAGTCGTTGCACTTCAGTTCTTCCAAGGCTACCTTTGTGACTTGCAATTGAAGCCACGCTCTCTTCTTATCCTCTTTCTCTTATCGTATAAGCACTTTCAATTCAACGCTATCTGCT
This sequence comes from Pinus albicaulis, assembly GCA_034641835.2. Lineage (NCBI taxonomy): Eukaryota > Viridiplantae > Streptophyta > Pinopsida > Pinales > Pinaceae > Pinus > Pinus albicaulis. Next base: position 37,571 of record JAXQQM020079126.1, read on the forward strand.
TGAAGGCAATAGTTGATTTCCTCATTTGAATGATGAGAAGACAGTGATGAATATGTGGATGAAGCATCACTTTCTGCTTGTTCTTTCTCCTGTCTTTCATAAGCTTCATAAATCATGTCCACCATTTTGGACATCCCGAGCATCGCCTCATACATGTATTTTCCATCCTACATTGCTGCATGTTCAATCATTGTTCATGCTCGCAAATCACATTAGTGAGAAGGCCGCTCTGATACCACTTTCATCTGAGTCCGTCAACTACAAGATCTACCCATGATATTTTACTTCTGTGATGTTTGTTATAATTTCATTTTAAAAGAACATAAAAGAACACATGTGCATGTTGTAAAGAAGGGAAACAAGACAACCGTCATCAACATAAAAACATGAGACGTTGATAACGGAGTTCACCCAATGTGGGCTACGTCTCTGGGCCCGATGTCAAAATGGGGTAGGCTGCTTCATAGAGTGTTGGAAATGGGAATATGTACATGCAGGATGTTCATAAAAGGATATGCCCGCAACATGAGTAGCTTGTCTCTCCATGAGATGTTCCACTATAGGAACTCTCACTCATAATGGACCTCCTATCAGCATGACATAAACTTACAAGATCCCGGAACATGCATCAAGAAAGGATCTAGAAATCATAATACATCTCACGGGAAAAAGAGGCACATGACCAAACTGAAAATACCTCAACCCCTAAAGTTGGTTGAAGAAGCGGATGCTCAGCTGCTAATCCTGGATGTACCGTCGAACTCATGGCATCGAGGGGCATAGAATCGACTGTCCACAGATGAGAATCAGACACCGTCACTCCAATATGGAAAATGGAAAAAATATGGGAAGCTCTACTACTGAAACGAATGTCGCTATTGAGTTCTTGTCGCCGAGAGGTGTAAAATCAACATAAATTTTGTCAAAAATGGACTCTGGCAAGTTTTGGGCGTCAAGGAATCTTTTTTATTCCCTCAAGATTCCCTAAGATTCTGTTCTACAGGGAATCTGCAAATCTGCTGCTCAGATGGCCATTCTCACGTTCCCTACAAAATTCTAGTTAAAATGACTGTAAACTTCATATCAATCTGAGAAAATGAAATTGACCTCCCCCTGGAATATTTTAAGCATCAAGGAATCTTCTCTGCAAAAATTATGTCTTGAAAACCATGCCTGCACATGGTTCCGCCTTGCTATAGGGTCGTGGTTGCACACTCCTTCTCTGCTAGTCCGACCTCTTTTGGTCCACCCTTGTCTACCTCGTGCAAAATGAAATTCAGGTTTAAATATAGAATGTTGGTGGAGATTCCCCAGAGACACATTGGGCATGTTGGTTGTAGGCGGAGTTGTTAAGGTGGAGGTCGGGGGTTCCAGCACCTCCAACCTTCTGCCTTTGGCATGCTATTAAAAGAATATATATATATTTTGAATCTTTTTTTTGGTACTTTTTGGGTTGGCGCATTTTAAATTTTGGTGGGCGGTTTAAATGGTATGGAATATGTGTTAATATGAGTTTTAATTTGGGACTGCCACATGGGCGGGGCCAACAGTCTTGGCATCGGTGGGTTCAACTCCCACTGGTTCCATTGGGCTTCGGCCTTGTATATGGATTTGGCAGTGTTTACACCGTGGGCCATGGTGTATGTGGTCACATGGTTACGGGGCTCGGCGGGGGTGGTGACCTACCGACCCAAGTTTGATTATGTTTAATGGTGGTTCCGGTGGGGGTGTTGGGGTTGACAGTTTGCCCCCCAATAAATTTTTAATATTTGTAATATGATATTTCGTGGGGGCGACGGGTGTCATGGCCCACCACCTTTTTTTAATATTATTATTTTTATTTAAAACAAAAGAGGTCATTTTTTATTTTAATGAAAATAAGGGTAATTGGGAAAATTAAAGAGGCCATAATTTTTCCCTTTTTCAGGTGTTGGGTTCCTTGCCGGTTTATGGTGAATTTTTGGGACACTTAAACCTGGCCCACTGGCCAACTTTGACCAAAACTTTGACTTGCTCTAAATTCTCCATACGGGATCGGATTGGAGATCCATTCACACTGTTGGAATCAGGGCGATGAGTACTTCAATCAGAACCTGGTTCGTGGGAAATCCGACCACTTTGAATTTTGACCTATCATCAACTCTCTTGGTCTCTTGAGGGTGACTGGAGCCACCTGGATCATCTACCTTGCTCCTTTATATCTTTGCAGTTGTGAACCCTTTGATACCTAGACCTAGCTACTTGGTTTCATCCCCGATCCAACATCAGACCATAAATTTCTTAAAACCTACCTAAGCCTATCATATCTATCCTAATATCTTTCATGTCACAATCAATCCTTGGCTGTGATCTCATTGAGAGATCCCTCTCAACTTGGTAGGGCTAGCTACTAGGTCAAAGTGGTATGTGGTTACCTTTGTCAATCTCCTTTTTAGCCTTCGGAGATTTGGTGGAGTGCTAACATTCTGGCACCATTGTCGAGGAATGAAGTGACAGATATTCCCTAGGTGTACTATTACTTTTCATAAAATTCTAGGCCTGTGGGTGATAGGCCCTAGTGTTCGTGAAGGCTGATTCAAATTGCAAAGAGCCGAGGTGCAAAAAATAAAGAACATTCTGGCTTCGAAAAGATACACAAGATCGAATCCTGATCCACATCCAACTTCTCCAGTTGAAGATACAGATAAAATCATCAGAAAGCAGAGATCTCAACACTCATAGATTCATTCAGGTCCATCTTCATTAGTAAGGTCTACATCATTACCTACAAAAATATTATCCGTTGAAGATATTCCATTCAATCTGAAATTTGAATGATCTCTATTAAGATCAAAGTCAGAAAATTCCTTGTCTGAAATAGTGTTTGATCCCTTGAGGTTTTCTGAAGTTATATCATTATCTCAAATATTTTTTTATTCTCTAAAGCTTGAATATAGTACATTATTTGAAGAATCCAAATCTTAGTCATATTTTGATAGGAAAGTCTGGAGGCAGTTTGATAAAATTGAAAAATTAGCCAACCAACTCCAATATACATCTAAGAAAGCTATCATCCAGTATCAACAAGAGTATTTGTTTACTCCAACACTATATCAATCAGTTGCTGCCACCTCTTCCATCCCTGATACATCATTTCCTCCTCAAAATCCTTTTTAGTCTATCCCTCCTATTGTTACTCTTGCACCACACTTAGCAGGGTTCATGGAGAGATTTACACCTCTAGTTTTACCTATTCAACTTGCACCCTTACCACAGGGCTATGATCAAAGACTTCCTCTCTTTGATGAAACCTCAAAGATTAGTGCCATACAACACCTAGTGAAGTGATCAATTTCATTGATTTAGAAGAGACTGATGCCAATGATGCAAAAGTAAGGATCATTGCAAAAATATTCTCCAAGGATGTAAAAACATGGTTCTGGTATTTGAATTCCATTCCATAGCAAAACCTAAGCAGTTAACTGATGCATTTATAGCTATATGGGAAGTGAAAAATAATCCACTTCAGATTATTTCCAAATATGACAACTTAAAACGAAATCTTAATGAGTCTGTTCAGGATTTTACTAATCACTTTAACCGGGTATATAACTCAATCCACAATGATATCAAGCCTCCTCCAGGTTTGGTTCTCTTGCACTATCCGGATGCTTTTGATCCGGATATGGCATATCAGATCTGAGAAATAAGTTCTGCAACACTTGAGGAGATGAAGAAAAACACAGTTAGTGTCGAAGAAAATTTCATGATAAAAAATTCAAAGGCCAAAGGTGAAAGAAAGGTGACAATCAAGGAAGAACCATGCAATTCCTCTAATGCCAAATTGGATACTCTAATGAGGAATGTGGAGATAATGATGGATAGAATTATATCACTAAAAGGCAACCAGAAACACAGGTTTGAAACCCTGATCATCACAATACTAGTCAAAATTAGATCATCACAATAAATAACATTGCTCAATAGCTTACCCTCAACCACAATCTGGTGCAGGTTTGCATCTGCTTCACTTTTGGTGAAGCCTAGTGTGGTGAAATAGATGTCTATATGAGTGTACCAAGCATGGGGTGCTTGCTTCAACCCATACAATGCTCTTTTGAGTCGGCACACATGCGACTCACTGTTGAAGATTTTAAAACCTTCATGATTCTCTATGTACACCTCTTCCTCAATGATCCCATTGAGAAACACAGTTTTCACATCCATCTGATGAATGCACCAGCCCATCTGCGCTGAGAGTGCAAGGATGGATCTTATGGAAGAGTACCTTGCAATAGGAGCAAAAATCTCATAATAATCTATCCCCTCGATCTGTGAGAATCCCTGGGCCACAAATATTGCCTTGTATTTCTCCACACTCCCATCAATAGCTTTCTTTACCTTGTAGATCCATCTTGATCCAACCATTGATTTGTCGACCGGTCTTGGGACTATCTCCCATGCATTTTTCTTGACAATGGAGTCATTCTCCTCCACCATTTCATCAAACCAAGTTGGTTGCTGCATTTCTTCCTGAAAGGAAGATGGTTCAGTCATAATACATTTGCTCATAAGATCCATGTATCCAGTAAATCGATCAGAGACTATCTTTGTCTACGCTGTAAAGTGGGGGCTTCTACATTCTCTGCAACATCAAGTCTCAATCTATCAGCTTCTGTGGTGCGCCTTCTTCCATTCTTGATGGATGGCTTTGCATGAGTGTTTTCCTCCACTCCATGAACCTCCTCATGTGGCTGATCCACATCTTGAGACTCATCATTTGGAACCAATAGTTTCTACTCTGCATGCAAGTCAAGCTCCCTCTCAAGGGACAACCGCATGGATTTCTCCTTGTCAAATTTTATATCCCGTCGAAAACAATCATTCTGCTGTTTGGAAAATACACATGATAATTATGGGGTGTTTTAGTGTACCCCACAAAAATCCCAACCTCAACTGTTGGTTCCAAATTATTCCTGGTGTCCTTAGTCACATGCACATAAATAAATGAGCCAAAAATATTAAGGTGTCAAACATCAGGTTTCTTACCAGTGAAAGCCTTTTCAGGTGTACTCATGCCAAGTATCCTATGAGGACAACAATTTTGCACATGTACCGATGTGTTGCATGCTTCCACCCACAGATGCATCAATAGACCTTGAACATGCAACATCACTCGTGATGCAACCACGATCATTTTGTTCTTTCTTTTTGCGACCCTATTTTGCTATGGGTTATGAGGTACTATGAGTTCTCTTCGAATTCCTTCTTTGTTGTAGAAGTTCTTGAATTCGTTAGATATGTATTCTGCACCATTATCGCTACTAAGAGCCTTCACTTTCTTCCCTGACTCTTTCTCCACCAGTGCCTTAAACTCCAAGAACTTAGAGAATGTCTGATATTTCTTCTGCATGAAGAAGATATAACACTTACGAGAAAATTCATCAACAAATGTTACATAGTACTTATGTTTTGCTATCGAAGAAACAAAGAAAGGAACACACACGTCTGTGTGAACTCTCTCAAGGATCCTCAAAGCTCGGTTTTCCTTCTCATGAAAGGTAGCCTTTACATATTTTCCCATAGTACATCCCTTGCATGTGTCTAAATGTGCAAGTGTACCCCTGGGAAGACTAGTAGAAATTTGTTGGATGACTTTCAAGGCTCCATGGTGAAGATGTCCCAATAGCCTATGCCATAATTCACCCTCATCCTGACTCACCACTTGATCTACCTTGCCCATCATTGCTGCACAACCATATACCTCCAGCTTGTAGATATTCTTAACTCGAATCCATATCCTCTTGGCTTGTCTTGTTGTTTTATGTCACAGGAAAGATTTTCCTTCACTAAAAACAAAATTATAGCCTCTATCCTCCAACATTGCGACTGAGACTAAATTTTTCTTTAGACCTGGTACATGCATTACATATTTTAATTGAAAGGGTTTACCTGACTGCCTTTGGAAGGTAATGGTACCAATCTCGGTAGCACTGTACAACCCGTCATCGCCCATTTCAATATGCATCGAGAGATCCTTCTCCTCCAAGTCACTGAAAAGTTCCTTGTCTCTCGTCATGTGAAAGGAAGCACCACTATCCCAATACCACATAGATCCCAATGCACTGGACACCATGCATGCGATCAATGAGAAGTCAAACTCAAATTGTGAGGTAAGGGCCGTAGCAACTGTAAATCCTCTAGCCTTCTTGTTCTTCTTCTTTTGTGGACAGTTAGTAGCAAAATTCCCATGTTTGTGACTGTGAGAAAACTTCACCTTGGACATGTCCTACTTCTTGCCATTCTTGGAATCATATTTAGAATGGAACTTCTTCCCCTTCCCCTTCCTCACCTTGGCAGCCAAAGCACAATCCTCTTCATCCTCATTCTTAGATGAATATTTATCTCTAGTGTTCCTTTTGAACTCCTCCTGCACCAAATTCGACCACAGTCGTTACCAATCTGGAAAATTTTCCCTTCCATTGACAGAGTCTTGATAGCTGTGCCAACTCTTGGGAAGTCCTAGGAGATCCAAGCTCACCAAATCATCATTAGCGACTTTTATTCCAATTCTCTCCAGTTCATCCCAACATTGGAAAAATTTTGTTAGATATTTTGGAATGGTGTCAAACTTTTCCATCTTGATCTTCCTGAATTTATCATTGAGCGCCAATTTCCTATGGTTGCTGTTACTTTGGAATAGATCTTTCAAATCCTTCCTAATTGCATATGGTGTGGATTTACCATGGAGGCTTGAGACAATTTGGTCTCTTACTCCCTCCAACAGGATCCTCCTTGCCTTTTCCACTTTCTTTTTCCAAGCATCAAGATTTACAGCATCTGCCATAGCGGGTTTAGGAACATCATTGTCAATGAATTCCTTCAAGCCATTGTCTTCGAGTGCTGCCTCGATCTTGTCCTTCCAATAAATACAGTTTGAGATTCCCTTGAGTGCATAATCCAACCTTAAGCCATTGAAAGCCATTTCGATCTTGAATCAGCTGTAGCACCAAGAAATTCTTTCTGCAAATTCGAATTCTATCCAGTCACAAACTCAGCTCCTGCTTCAATTTTGCAATCTCCTATGCTCTGATACCATGTATAAATTATAAAAAATGCATGTATATCTTGGATTCACCCTATCTAACAATGTACTAAAGTTAAATACTGAATCACTTCTGCAAATATTTTACAGAATTAAAAACACAATCACTAATCACATGAAGTAAAGAAGAATCAAATCACACACAACACAAATAATTTCCCAGGGAAATATTACAGCTAAAAACCCCACTATCTTCTATTGTATATTCAACATGGATCATGAAACAATTGCATACAAAACTCTTCTCACAAGAGCCCTCCAGTACTCAGCTAATTGTCTCACACTGTCATACAAAAGTTGACCAATACTTAGCCAATTTACCTCCTCTAGACTGTCTGCCTTGCTTGTGCAATCCCTAAAAGATAGGAATTCTTGTCTTCCTTGACTGTGAAAGTATCATGGGCACTCCAATGGGTGTTTTTCTGCATGTGTGCAACCCAATAATCCTACAACTGATAGTCAACTTCCCTTTCACCTAGAACTCAACTAGGTCTCCACTAGATTTGAAATGCATGCAGCTAATAATAGTAAATCCTCAGTTGCATGTGAGATCACTATTTGTGAATTAATTAATATTTAATTCACTTGATCTCTCACTAGTGTATCTTCAGTTACAACTAGCACAACTGAGTTTAAATCACTTAACTGAGTTAAACTGATTACAACCTGCATTAACTAATGCACCAATGCACTTCAAACTTTGTTACAACTAGAATTACTCTGCATGCCTCACTAACTACCTCTAACTATAAATACACTAGCTAAATGAGTTTATCACCCTCATTTAACTATTTCAAGTCATCATTGATAATAGATTACAATTTATTTTCCATATTAATTAAGGGATAACTAAAATAAACATGCACCCAAAAATAGCATTGTGGGCCCCACCCTAGTGTAGGTGCTTAATGCACTAGGGGTGGGTGCTGAAATTTTCTTGTTGAATCTCAACATTTTATCCCATTCTGATGATGAGAATTTATATCATTTGAGAATTTTATTTCAGAAGTGCAAAAAGTTTGGGATTTAAATCAATCCAAAAAAGAGTCTTTTTGCCATGGAGGAGGGCAAGCTTCTTGGCCATATCATCTCCAAATATGGTATCCATATTGATCCTTCCTGGATTGAGGCTATTCACCAAATAGATTTTCCACGCAAAAAGAAGGAGATCCAAGCCTTTAATGGCAAGCTAAATTTCTTGAGAAGATTTTTCCCAAACCTCGTCGAGCATATTCGAGAGATGACCAATATGATTAAAAATTACAACGAGGTAAGGTGGTCAGAGAATGATAAAATTTCATTTAATTCAATTATTTTTTCCTTGACAACAACTCCTATTTTGATCAGCCGACTATTCCATTGATTTCATCATATTTTCATTCGCCTTTGAACATAATTTGGCTGTTGTTTTGATGCAAAATAAGGATAAGACTGAGAAACCCATTTATTTCTTCAGTTGTACCATTAGAGATGATGCCCTTAGATATAAAATCATTGAGAAACAAGCCTTGGCCCTGGTAAAGGCATTGAAGGAATTTTGAGTGTATATCCTTCATTCACACATTCTAGCCTATGTTCCTAATGCAGCAGTGAAGGATGTCCTAATGCAAACTGATCGGGAAGGAAGAAGAGGAAAGTGGATAGCAACTATGTTAGAGTATGAACTTGAGATCAGGCCTACAAATCTGATCAAAGGTCAGGGATTGGCCAAGTTGATGGCTGAATCCAATTTACATGTACTTGACATCAATCTCATTTCAATTTTGTCCGAAGAAGAAGATGATGGCTCACTCATGCAGGTATCAGAAAATTTTCTCTCATCTCCTTGGTATGCTGACATCATTTATGTTCTTCAACATCTTAATCCTCCTCCTGACATGTCTAAAAGTAAAGGTAGACCATTAAAGTTAAAAGCTTCAAAGTACTGCATTTTAGACAATGCTCTATATTGAAAAGACGCGCTAGGTGTCTTGCTAAATTGTCTGGTAGAAAATGGAGCCAAGGAGGTAATGATTGATTTCGATAAGGGATATTGTGGAGGTCATTTGTTTTGGAAAAATATGGAAAATAAGGTATTAAGGGCAGGTTATTATTGGCCTACTCTCTTTTCATATTTGTATAAAACCATGATGAGCTATCACGAACTACAGATATTTCAAGGTAAGAGGAAGCTGCTCCCGCTTCCTTTTTAGCCTATATCTGTGCAAGTGCAATTTCAGCGATGGGGCCTTGATTTCATTGGAGAAATCCACCCTGCATCTTCCACCTAACATAAGTGGACCTTAACAGCTACCGACTACTTCACCAAATGGATTGAAGCAATCCCAAAGAGGCAAGCTACTGATTTAGTCATTATTCAATTGTTGGAAACTAATATTTTGTCTCGGTTTGGCTATCCCCACAAAATCATTGCAGATCATGCAGCCGCATTCAAGTCCAAGAAAATGGTTGAGTTTTGAAAGAAATACAACATCAATTTGGGTCACTCGACTTCATAGTATCCACGAGGTAATGAATTGGTTGAATCTGCAAACAAATCTTTAGTCAACATTATAAAGAAGATGTTGGAGGTGAACAAGAAAAACTGGCACAAGAAACTTATTAATGTTTTGTGGGCAGACAGAGTGAGTAGAAAAAATTCAATAGGTATGTCTCCTTGTCAAATTGTATATGGATTCTACAAAATTTTCCCTACATCACTTGTAATCTTAGTTATGAAATTATTACAAGAAGAAGGTAGTGAAGTGAATGATGTGCATTGCTGGATCAATCAAATGATTCATATTCAACAAAATAGGGATGAGGTATTTCAAAATACCTCAAAGCTTCAAGAGAGAATTAAGAAGGTATATGACCGCAAAACAAAAGTAGATGATTTCAAAATTTGTGATGTGGTCCTCTGTTGGGATACTATAAACGAAGAGAAAGGGGAACACGATAAATTTGAGAACTTATGGAAGGGACCATAAAAAATTTCGGCCTCAAGAGGACAACAATATTATCTATTGGAGGAAATGAATGGAGAATATTGCATAGGAGGACTAATCAATGACAGGCTTCTCAAGCAATACCTTTTTTGAGTATATTTCTGAAGTTTATTAATTTCATTGTACATATCAATTTAATTTTTCTGCTGAAGTGTGGAGTGGAGAATCATCGGAGCTTGGAGCCCAAAGTGAAGGCCATAAATCTCCCTTGATTTGCTGCTGATTTCAAAGTTATGTAAAAGTCAAGTCAGTTCAGTTTTGAGTCAGTTTTCATTATTTAATCTCATCTTTTGATTTTGACTCCATGCCCAATGGCTAGGCTACTTGGTCTACGATGTTCTTGACACCTCCAAGGAGGTGCCATCCCTAGCTGGAGACAATGTTAGTGTCAGTCTGTTCAGCCTATCACCAATGATCAAATGGGCTCTTATCATGTCTTTTTAGGTTCTCATAGTGAAAATTTTGTCATTTCATTTGGTTTTCAAATAAAAATTTGGTCACTAGGTAGTGTGTATAGGTCTATTTCCACTCCTTTCAAAATTTTTACATGCCAATGTTTTTCATCACCCAGTTGAGTGTATCATTATTGAAATATCATCATCATCACTCCATTCATCATTATTATGATTTCATTCAGCTCAGTGTCTCAATTAGGTCATTAGGGTTTCAGTCACAAAATCTATCATTCCATGCATAAAATCCAGCAATGGAGGAGTGGTAATAGGTAAATTTTACAGTAAATTTTGGTTTCAAATGTAATTCATGTTTCAAATATTTAATAATTTCATCATGTTCCTAAAGCTCCTCAAAGTTACAATTTTTCAAAGTAAAGTGAAAAGACATGTAATGGGACATCCCACTACCATGAAGAAAAGTGACCACTACAAGCTATAAAAGACCAATTAAACTCATATTTTCATTCATCTCATTGAATAAGAGCTCTCATTAATCATCAAGTTCAAATTAAACAATTTCAAGCCAAAAACACTTCAAAATTTGGTGGCAAATCAGCCATGTTGTGCTTTTTGGCCTCGACGCTACGCTTTCTTCCCAACGTTGTGTTTTCTCTCATGGATGCATCAAAAAAATTTATGAAGGCTTCTAAATAATATCAAAGTGTCTAGAATCAGTGAAAAAGTAAGTTACACCTCAACAAACCCCTCGCAGCTCAATTTCATTGATTTAGTGTGTAAACCCTCCATTGGCCCCTACACTGTGTTTTAGTGGCTGGGCCATCTTTTCACTTTTTTCATAGTAAACACACTCTCCTAGAGAATTTTTACCCTCCTCACACCCAGAAACATCTCCCATATCCTTCACACCCTCTCATTCCCATTTCCTAAGCCCCAAACCCTAAACCCTAGCCTAATTATGCAATTTTGGGCAGTTTTCCTAGTTAGGACTGTGTAAACATTTCCTAGCTCAATTCCCTTACTCACTTAACTCCATTTCAATTCATGAAGCTTCATAAAACCCCTGTCCATCTCCCTAAATTTTCCTACTCCCATCTCCCTTCCCTAAACCACTCATCCTATCCCTTTTCTCCCTTCCCCTATTTTGTGATATTAGGGTTTTTCCCCTTGCAAACAATCAAATGGAGGAGAAGAATTCTTACAACAAGGGAGGCCAGGTGATAAGACATGAGCCCTTAACCACTCTTGAAATGTTGTCTTCACCACTATCCAAGCACTATTTTCAAGGAGTAGGATGTCTTCCTTTTTATGAAAAAGTTGAGAGAGTAAAATACAATGCCACATTGACCAAATTTTTTGCCACTCAACTCAAAAGGCATAAATTAATAATTGCAGGGGTTACTTTCAATATATAAACTGATATAGTAGTTTAGGCCACAAGGATACCTAATCATGGTGAAAAATGGTTTAAGAACCAAGAAATAGACCTTCAAAATTATCAGCCCTATCTCAGAAGACATTATAAACAATACACGAAGAAGATTTTTCATGTTGGGCACCTCCTTGAGAAGTATACGCCACTCATGAAGATAATAATGAAGTACTTATCCTATGAGGGAATTTTTTCTAGATTTTAATTGGTATCATGTCAGACTTCTCATGCATTTCACAGGGGTAAATCCAATCAATTTTCCCTATTACCTCTACAGAAGTTTGGAAAAGATGCCATAAAAGGTCCAACATAAGCAGAGTAGTCTTGAAAGTAGCCTCTTCCACCATGCTCTAATAAAAATCATTGTTTAACACCATCTTGAGAAGAAGAACATCACTTGGGAAACTTTCATGCAAGCATATGTCTTTCTATCTTCTAGTAACCAGCCTACTAGCCCTAGTTCCCATCGGCACCATCAACACCTTCTAAACATGTGGAGTTTTGCTCATCTAGCACAGTCTCAATGAGGAGGAAGATTGAGGTCACTATGACATACTATAGAGGCAGAAGGCTTACATTTGTTCCTCATATTGAGTAAGGGGCCAAGCACACATTAGCAGAGTGGGGATTACCATCACAACATGAAAAATCTATGCATGTTGAGGAGCATGAATTTGACATAGTAGACTTTGAGGCTAGTGATGAATACCTAGAAAGGATCATCAAAGACAAAGATTATTTTGATCATTGGTTGTCATTGATGTCAACCCAAGAAGCACCAGGGGCTACCCCAATCCTGCATGAGAATTTTAACCTACCAACTTACTCTATTCTGTGTCAAGGATATTTGGGATGGTTTCTACTTGTTGAGATGTTTCAGTTGATATACGAAACACCACATAGTTCTTCACGGTGTGAGAGATATTCATTTTTGAAGTTAGTAACCCCAGTTAGTGGGCTAAAACCCCATGGGGTTGTGGCATGAAACTAATCATTGGTTGTGGTCATTGAATAGTAAATAATTAATAAAAAATTTTAAGCTCCTAAAATCCCTCCAACGTTCACTTGTTGAAGACCCTCTCAACCTAAGAATTTATATAAATTGTGACCCTCATATCCTCCTCATGTAAGGATTTTTCTACTAAAAACATGTCATCATGGAATTTTCACCCTAACATTATGTCTACGAAGTTTTACATTCTGAAACAAAAAAACCCACTTGGGCGAAATCCTTATGAAGCTCGTGTTTTAATTTTAGATCTTGGTTCACTATATTTTTGGAAATATGATCTGTGGAAGTTAGGGTTTTTGCAGGCTTCCGAATTTCATCTCAAAGAGGCGGCCTTAGGAAAATAGTCATAACTCTCTCTCTGACAAGCAGATTGGAATTCTGTAACAAGTGGCAGATATTGCACGGACTGTAGTGCTCTGTGTATCAATTTTAGAGCCAAAGGATGAAACAATGACACACGGTATACCATACAATTTCGCTCTATGAAACTAGTCCATAATTAGGTAATTGTGAGAGATTGGGCATAACTATTCCTTAAAGAATCCAAATCAATTCATACCTATGGCATTAAAAAGAAGACTCAGAGGGATAATACAGGACCAAAGATCAAATATTGGGGATCTAAAATTACAGAGATACATCATATTCAATATCGAGCTCCTAGAAGGCAAGAAAAATATAGATCGTGTGCTATCAAGGGCTGCAAAGGACCATACTTTCTACGGCAACAAAGAAAATAAAGGTGCAGCAAAATGATGCATCAGAAGTAGGCTCCAATTAAGTATCTTCTGTATATGCATGTTCATCTCTTGATTGCATTAGGTTCTTTGTATTCTAATTTGTTGTTTTTGTTTAGCACTAACATATGCTCTGTAGGATGAGGTAAGTTTTGCTATTATCATGTCATGGGTATTTCCTTGAGGAATTTTTGCAGGTATTATTCAAGATAGTACTCAATGTATGATCTAATGTTCTGAAGAGTGAGAAATGATAGCATGACAAGAGTAGTAATCAAGGTGCAAAACATCAACAAGAAGTTCACCACATGAAGTCTTCAAGTGGGAAGCACTGCATACAATCATTGTAAAGGTATCATCATACTAATTCATTGTAAAAGTTGTACAAGTTTCTATCTACCAAGAGTTGAAGAGGCAGTGTCGGGAGGTCTAGGCTCATCATTAGGTGGTCATGTAATAGTTGGGGTTATGGTCTAGTGTGTCTTCTTCTTTTACATCATTCTATATCATTGTAAAGTGGACCATTTTCCCTGGTACAAGAGTCCATTCTTCTTTTATTCTTCTATAGGGTGGTAGGGTGGTTCTAGGCTGATGCATGAAGTCACCAATAGGTTCAAGCCTATGAAAAATTCAGGGTGGTATGCTGGTGCTAGGCTAGTGCATGAAGTCACCAACAGGTTCAAGCCTGTGAAAACTATGGGGTGGTAGGGTGGTGCTAGAGTGAGTTGTAGCTCATTGGGTGTTGGGGCATCCGTTCAGTTGACTACTGAATAATCTTGGGAATTGGATCATCCATCCAGTGGAATATGGAGAAGAATGATTTTATAGATTCTAGGAAGTTGGAGCTTTCTTTTCAATTGGAGTTGAATATTAAAGAATTATTAGAAAAGAATTTAGGTGGTCTTTGTCCTAGAGGGGGTTTCCAACTTAAAAAATGTGTGCATTTGTGTTCCTTTTGTTTACGTCTATCATTGTATAGACACTGATAATAATTAAAGATTAAATAATGCTTTGAAAGATTAATAATAATACTAATTAAAAGGAATATTGATTCACACCCCCTCTCAATATTTCCAACTATTGGTATCAGAGCCTGGTTACTTCAATAATAATTTAATAGTTGGAAGGAGGTCATGGAGCATACCAAGAATGGTTTACCTCTGTTCAATGAAAATAATTATGCACTCTGGAAAGGGAGAATGGAGGTATATCTCTTGGCGCAAGGTTATGAAGTATGGGACACTGTTCAAAATGGCTTTACACCAACTGCTGATGAACAAGGTAAGAAGAATTTGGTAAATGATGCAAAATAAAATAATATTATTATCAATGGACTTATTGAATCTTATTATCACAAGGGTTGGGTTGTAAAACCACCAAAAATGTATGGGACAAGCTTCAGAATACATATACAGATGACTTAAATGTCAAAGAAGCAAAGCTTCAAATCTACAAAGCAAAATTTGAGCAACTCAGAATGAAATAATATGACAACGTTGCTGCATACTTCCAACACATTGATGAAATAACCAACACTCTGGAAGGATTGGGAGAGTCCGTTGACGAGAAGAATATTATACGAAAGATTCTTAGAACGTTACTAGGAAGATTCAACCCAAAGGTATCGGTCTTAAAATACAGTGAAAATTTGGACAAACGCAACAAAGAGGAATTACATGGAGTTCTCATAGCATATGAAATGAGACTTGATGAAGAAGAGGGTACTTCACATCTAGAAACTGCGTTCACTGCATCTAAGAAAACCAATAAGGAAAAATAACCTTCAAAGTCAAAGACCCGCACCTGCAAGTGTGAAGAAAAGGAATATGATGAAGAAGGTATTTCAGATGGAGAATATGCTTACTTTATGAGAAAACTAAAAATTGGTAAGGGAAAATTCAAAGGTAAACTTCCATTGATATGTTTCGACTGTGGAAAGGTTGGGAATTTCGCAGCAAAATGTTCAAACATAAGTGATGGCAACTAAAAATGAAAGAAAGGCTTTAAGAAATTCAACAAGCAAGGCAAGAAGAAAGTATTCAAAAGGAACTTTCTCTCTAAAGAAGATAGCTCATCATCCGATGAAGACAGTGATAATGAAGAAGAAGCCAATTAGAGAGTACTGTTTATGGCCAAGCACAATAAAAAAGAGGTATCAAACAACGAAGAATAAGGGTTAACCATAGAAGAATTCTCTAAGGAGGAAATCAAACTTATAAAAGAGCTCAAGGCTGAGAAGTGTTGGGAAAAATACTAAGAGGGGGGGGTGAATCAGTATTTAATGCATACTCAAACTTTTTACTTTTTCATTCCTTTAAAACCCATACGCTACTTTGCTGAAGCCAACTAGCGTATACACGTGGATATCCTTCATAAAACTCGCGTATACACAGAGATCTAATTATGCCATTAGTTCTTCACTTATATCATTCCATCATTCATTCATTAGATGTTCTATAGACAGTAAACATGTGCAGTAAGAACAGAATAAACCATCACACAAAGCATCACACATGAACACCGGGATTTTTAGGTGGAAACCCAAGTCGGGAGAAAACCACCGCTGCAGTTGCTCAGCCTTCAATATTTTATTATAGAGAAAACATCTTACAACATATGTGCTGGTGCAGACTCCTACCAGCACGCAGGCACCCACCTGCACTCGTTTACCAACCTCTCCTGGAAGGGAGCTCCAACCCCCTGACTCGTTTACCAGCCTCTCCTGGAAGGGAGCTACGACCCCCTGATCTCGTTTACCAGCCTCACCTGGAAGGGAGCTACGACCCCCTGACTGAAGGCTACAACCTTCAACACCACCTTGGACCACGTTTCATCAATTTTCACACTGGATCCAACAACTTCAATAGAACACCACTTGCAGGCCACATTTCATCATATTTTCATACTGGACCCTTTCCATACTTTTAATCACAAACATACATCACCAACAGATACATATCAACACAGATCAGATAGCAGAAACACAGCAGATCAGATCAGATATTTCATACCCCTTGCTTCAGCAAACCCTAGTTTGCATACGCGCTTTTACTTCACTGATGTCGCGTATATACGCGCTTCCGTCCACACAAACCAGCGTATACCTCAGTGTATATTTTATTGCGCATACGTGCTTTCTCTTCGCTGAAGCCGCGTATATACGCGCTTCCTCCGCGGCGAAGTAGCGTATAGATATTCAATCATTACAGAGCAGCATACTTCATCAGATCAGATATTCAGTTCAGATCTAACCCTTTACTTCAGACAGATGTTCGCCTAGATGTTCGCCTCATCACAGATCTAGGCCTTCCATAAACAGATCTAGCAAATACAAGTACATTTCAGATCTAGAAGTCCCGCTTCATCATTTCTTCATAAGTGCATCATAGATTCAGATCTATCAACAAACCTTTACCCTTTCCATACAGATATACTTCACAGAGAAGTATTCATTCAAGCTCAGACATCTTGCTCTCACACCCATTATTTGCACAATGAATTTCTTCTCTTTATATAGGCTTATCCTTTTTCAATACCACGGGCCCCTCCTTTTTAATACCATGAGCCAAACCAATACCACGAGCCTTCAATACCACGGGCCCCTTTTCCAATACCATGAGCCAAAATAATACCATGGTGGTTACCCCTGTTTTGCTCTTTTTGAGCGCTTTTACCCATACGTGACTTGGAACGTTTATTCCCGCGTGCATACGCTACTTCCAATAGACATATCCGTGTATGCCTAGAGACATACTCTTTTTCATCATAGAATTAGCACAAGCTGAAATCCTTACTTCATTGTCTTCTGTGCTCACTGTAGATACACCAGATTTAGTTCATCAAACCATATTCTATCAAGCACAACTTCATCAAGTAAGTTGCCATTATCTTCATCAAGTGGGTTGTCTTTCAAGGACAACACTCAGCATCATATTGTCAACAAACATCATATCACATCATATTTACATCATTTACCAAGTCCATCAAGTCAAGCATAACTTCATCAGGTGGATTGCCATCAAGGACAACACATGTCAACAGTCGCATGTCTTCATCTTCATTCGGTGGGTTGCCATCAAGGACAACACTCTGCATCATATTTCCAACAATCTCCCCCTTTGGACTTGATGGCAACCATGATGGTGTTTGGTTACCACAACAGATAGGTACATTAAGAATACAATGACACCATGTCACTCTCCCCATTTTTACCATGTCACTCTCTCCATTTTTGCCATGTCACTCTCTCCATTTTTGGCATCATTCAAACACCATGTCACTCTCCCCCTTTGACATCAAGGGCAAAGGGCGGATCAAAACCAGCGGATCAAAACCAACACACTCTCCCCCTTTGACATCAAGGGCAACGGGCGGATCAAAACCAACGGATCAAAACCAACACACTCTCCCCCTTTGACATCAAGGGCAACAGGTGGATCAAAACCAACACACTCACCTCCTTTTCTCCTCATGTAGAAGAAGCGTTCTGCAGATCGGATGTATACTGAAGTGACCAAGCTCCCCCTGAGTTCATGCTGAATATTTTTCAATGACTCTATGAACTTCCTATCACCTAAAAGACTCATACTTACATCAAATATACAACCAAGTGGATTTACATATAAGACTCAAGTACCCAACCAAGTGGGTTTACACATTTCAACTCAGCTACCCAACCAAGTGGGTTTACAAAAATTGACTCAGCTACCCAACCAAGTGGGTTTACAAAATTTGACAAGTCCTTACATGACTGAATATTACAAATTTACATCATGGGTCTCAACAAGACCTTTTCAACAAATTACAAAAATGACCATTTAAGACCAACACCAGAAAGTCCTCAAGAAAGAGAACATATTTCAGAACCACCATAATGCCAACAATGCATTGTACAAACCAAGGCTAATGCTCCCCACCGAATGCGATACTGACCAAGAAAATCTTTCCAAATGACAAAACCCCCTTAGTTTGTTAAATACGAAAACTTCCACCAACAAATCATCAAGGCATCTTCATCAAAACATTAGAAACAGAATTAAGAGAACTGGAACACCACCAGAGATACCAAACAGTATCAGAGATTCCAAACAGCACTGCAGCTGTGCTGAAAAGAGCTGACTTCAACCAAAAATTGCCAGCAATCGACCATACGCGTCTTTATGCGTTTCAACTCGTGTATATACGCGACTGTATGTCAAGAAACCCGCGTATCCAATTCAATATTCTGCATTTAAGTAGATTTGTTCTTCTGACAGATAGAGACAACTCCAGCTTCAATTTGTGAAATTCAACTGCTTCCCTGGAACATGTGAGGGCAGATGATAGGACAATGTAGTTGTGTCTTCAAGTGTCATCCAACGGTTGTAGCATAAGCACATTAGTAACCAAGCCTTCAAATTTCGTGCAGCATCAATACATTATTTTCAAGAGAGAATATCATACAGAACATCATCTTCAAATATGTCAAGCAATCATCCATGTGGTCCAGAATCATCAAGATCTTCAAGATTTAACATGAAGTAACATATGTAGGCAAAAGATCTTTCAACCATAGTAACAAACTCTGCATGATTTATTTCTGAATCAAATGACATCCAACTCATCCATGTACGAGTACAAAAGATACTTATCAACAACTAGGGCTCAAAGTCTCATCACAATAACCAAGGAATAAGCAGTCATATTGCCAACAATGCAATTATTAGTATTCAACCTGCTGCTCCCCCTGAACCAGTGCTTTTCCTTAACTTGTGCAACCTGAATATTT
This sequence comes from Pinus albicaulis, assembly GCA_034641835.2. NCBI lineage: Eukaryota > Viridiplantae > Streptophyta > Pinopsida > Pinales > Pinaceae > Pinus > Pinus albicaulis. The sequence goes on from JAXQQM020079126.1 coordinate 57,003, forward strand.
TTATTAGCAAGCCATCAACAACAATCTCTGCATGATCTGTCCTTATCTCTGAATTATAGGACTTCCATCTTAACAACGAATACTCTTCATTCAACAAGCAAACAGGACTTATCCATAAACTTCATCATAAGACATCAAGTATCACATTATCATCATTTAGAACTGATAAGTTAAGCTGATACAGAGTCAAAACTATAGTTATTATCAGTCAGACTGATGCTCCCCCTGGACCTCTGCTTCAGATCTTCAGCTGTCATCCCAATTCTCTTATCATCAATGCATACGCGACTGTGTCTGCTGAAACTCGTGTGTATACGCGACTTTTGTTAATATAACCCGCGTATGGAAAGTGAAGCATAAAAAATTTTCATCTTCCTTCATTTCCTCCTGAGCTTGTACCTCCTGTACCTGTCCTTTCCACATCAGATGCGCTGTCAGAAGTAAACATAACCAGAATAATCAAATCAACCATGAGAGTCATCATGCATTTCTCTCCCTGTGACGATACATTACTAAATTTGATAATGTATCCCACATCATTCCTGCAGTCAATCAGAGAAGTAAGCTTCAGAAGCGGGTGACTGCAGTAGGGTCAGAATTCCCTACGTTTCTGATCGGTCCTCCATCCTTTTCCAAATTTGTTTGAACTTTCTATTTGTGTGCTGAAAATTGTCCACTTTCTCAGATCTGTTCAACCTGCATTCCTTTTCTACATGTCCATACTTGTTACAAGAATAACATCTCATGTGTCCAGAGAAATAAGCATAAGAATCATAATGAGTATTTCTAATCTTTCTCCTTTTGCACTCAACTGCTTTATGTCCATACATGTTACACGAGAAACAATATCCCCTGAAGAAACTAGAGTACCTTTCTGAGTAGAACCTGTTTGTTTGTGGCTGAAATGATCTGCTCCTGCAATTTGCTGCAACATGCCCATAATTATGACATTTAAAATAGTCAACGTTCTTGAATGAATTCTTTTGAGAATTCATGATTGTTGGTTGATCTTTTATTTCTTTCAACACTTCAGGTTTTGCATTGACATCCTCTGAATTTTTAGCACTTCCTTGTGAGCTAGATTCTCCTTTAACAGTTTCATGGAAACCAAGACCAAGTTTGATAGCAGGAGACCTTTGATTACTCAGAATATTGTCCAAAATATTAGTACTATCTTGAAACCTCAAAAGTTTAATCTTTTCTTCTAATTTACCTTTGAGAATGTTTACCTCAACCTTCAAGGCTTGGCATTGCTTTGTCATGCTTTCTTCTTTCCTTCTTCCATCTTCTACTTGATCCTTCAGATTTAGGATTTCTTCTTTCAACCAATTTTCGTTGTCTTCACATGTTTGCTGCAGCTCTTCATTCTTGTTGTTTGATGCTTCGAGATCTTCTTTGAGGGAGACAATTTCTGCTTCAAGTCTTGCATTCTTCTTGTTTGATTCTTCTAGAAGTTCTTCATGTTCCTTGTATGCTTCTTCTATGGCAGACATGATTTTTGCTCTAAGTTCTTCATCATTCTTATTTGATTTTTCCAGATTTATTTTGAGAGCGAGGTTTTCTTTTTCAAGCCTTCTCTGCAGATTTTCATGCATTTCTATTTGTTTCTTCATTCTAGAGATCATTTCTTTGTAGATATCAATTTCTCTATGTTGTTCTTCAACTTTGATCTTAATAGCTTCCTCTAGATCCAAAACATTACTTTCTCTTTCTTCATCATTGCATGCATAAGAAAGTGAATCACAAGAACAATTATCAATACATGTTTTCTCTTCTTCATTTTCTGTTGCACATGTTTTCTGAGACATCTCCTTGCTTTGAGTAGCCTTCTTCTTTTGCTTCTTTCCCATTGCGACGGATCTCCTTCAAGCGATCAAGCTTCTGCAGAAGGACCTGCTCTGATACCAATTGTTGGGAAAAATACTGAGAGGGGGGGGTGAATCAGTATTTACTGCATATTCAAAACTTTTACTTTTTCTTGCTTCTAAAACCCATACGCTACTTTCTTGATACAGACTCGCGTATATACGCGGATACCCTTTATGAAACTCGCGTATACACAGAGATCTAGTTAAATCATTAATTCTTCACTTATATCATTCCATCATTCATTCATCAGATGTTTAATAAACAGTAAACATGTGCAGTAAGAACAGAATAAACCATCACACAAGCATCACACATGAACACCAGGATTTTTAGGTGGAAACCCAAATCGGGAGAAAACCACCGCTGCAGTTGCTCAGCCTTCAATATTTTATTATAGTGAAAACATCTTACAACATATGTGCTGGCGCAGACTTGACCAGCACGCAGGCACCCACCTGCGCTCGTTTACCAGCCTCTCCTGGAAGGGAGCTCCAACCCCCTGACTCGTTTACCGGCCTCTCCTGGAAGGGAGCTACGACCCCCCGATCTTGTTTACCAGCCTCACCTGGAAGGGAGCTACAACCCCCTGACTGAAGGCTACAACCCTCAGCGCCACCTTGGACCACGTTTCATCAATTTTCACACTGGATCCAACAACTTCAATAGAACACCACTTGCAGGCCACATTTCATCATATTTTCATACTGGACCCTTTCCATATTTTTAAGCACAAACATACATCACCAACAGATACATATCAACACAGATCAGATAGCAGAAACACAGCAGAACAGATCAGATATTTCATACCCCTTGCTTCAGCAAACCCTAGTTTGCATACGCGCTTTCCCTTCACTGATGTCGCGTATATACGCGCTTCCGTCCACACAAACCAGCGTATACCTCTGTATGTATTTCATTGCGCATACGCGCTTTCACTTTAGCGAAGCCGCGTATATACGCGCTTCCTTCGCGGCGAAGTAGCGTATAGATCTTCAATCATTATAGAGCAGCATACTTCTACAGATCATATATTCAGTTCAGATTTACCTTTTTACTTCAGACAGATGTTCGCCTAGATGTTCGCCTCATCACAGATCTAGTCATTCCATAAGCAAATACAAGTATATTTCAGATCTAGATCCCCTTCTTCATCATTGGTGCATCATACATTCAGATTTATCTTCAAGTGTAACCCTTTCCATTCAGATCTACTTCAGAGAGAAATATTCATTCAAGCTCAGACATCTTGCACCCACACTCATGATTTGCACAATGAATTTCTTCTCCTTATATAGGTTTATCCTTTTTCAATACCATGAGCCCCTTTTTCAATACCATGGGCCAAAACAATACCATGAGCCCAAAACTACCTGGACGGGGTCAATTAGGCGGATCATTACCCAATACAATGGGTCAATACCATGGTGGTTACCCCTGTTTTTGCACTTTTTGAGCGCTTTAGCCCATACGCGACTTGGCACGTTCTTTTCCGCGTGCATACGCGACTTCCCTTAGGCAAATCCGCGTATACTTAGAGACATACTCTTTTTATCATACTTTGAGCACATTATGAATACCTTTCTTCATTCCCTTCTGTTCTTACTGTAGATACATCAGATTTCCTTCATCAGGAACATATTCTATCAAGCACAGCTTCATCACATAAGTTGCCATTATCTTCATCAAGTGGGTTGTCTTTCAAGGAAAACACTCAGCATCATATTGTCAACAAACATCATATCACATTAGATTTACATCATTTACCAAGTCCATCAAGTCAAGAATAACTTCATCAGGTGGTTTGCCATCAAGGACAACACATGTCAACAGTCGCATGTCTTCATCTTCATTCAGTGGGTTGCCATCAAGGACAACACTCTGCATCATATTTCCAACAAGAAGATCCATTCCAATAATCTTGAAGAAAAAGTTCAAGGTCTCAAAATTGAAGTTGAAGAACACAAATGTATTGAAGAGTCACTTCAAAAGAAGTTGGAAAAAATAAACCAAGAAAGGAAAGCATTAGAAGCTGAAGTAGTCTCGCTGCGTAAGGAAGTGAAGAAGGGAAAAAATGTCCAAACTATGCCAACAACTCAAGGGAATTGGAAGAACTCATCAACAATCAACAATCTTACAACGACAGAAATGGCCTCAGTTACAAAGAAGAAGAAGCATGAACTTCTACAACAATTTACAATGAACCTATGAGATATGACATGCATGTAGAATTCATTGGACAAGATTAACGAGAACAACCTTGGAAGAAAATTCCCTGACAAAGATTTCCACCTAGGTACAAACATATTTTTCATGGCTATTGTTATTCATGTGTAAAATTGGTCATAAAGCTATAGAATGTCACACGTACCCTAGGAACCAATACAATTCAAGGATATCTATCAAATATGAACCTCCCAGGGTTCAAGGAAACATCAATAGATTTGAACATTTAAGAAATAATATTGAATGTTACAAATGTCGAAACTTTGGACACATAGCTAGAGATTGCGGACTTGAAAATCCTCTAGAAGAATATTCGAAGCCACAGATTGAACAAACATGGAAGAAGAAGAAGACTAATAATTGTGCTCTCGCTCTTAAGGCTCAAAACAAAAAGATGTGTGGTATGTTGATTGCGGTTGCTCAACACATATGTGTGGAGATAGAAAGAAATTTGTGTGTATGAAAGAGAAGAGGATGGAACCGTGTCCTTTGGAAATGATGGATCTTCAAATGTTATAGGTGTTAGCCACCCATAAAATTCTGTCATATCAGATGGTGGCTAAATGATGTTGAATAGCCTTCAAGAAAAAATTTCATTACTAAAATTGCTGATACTTGAAGACTTTTGATAATATCCTATCCTTGGATAATATTCACTACTGTTTCGCTTCAGAACCCAGGAATCCTGCTGATTTCCAAAGCCAAAATACTGCTGCAAAACCCCTTGTTCCCTTTTTTCTCCTTCCCAAATTAATCTCTTTTTATATCCCTCCACCTCCCATGAAAATCCTATAATTTCATGTTTTCTTCCCCTTTCCATTTCATAAAATCAATTTCATAAGGTCTAAGACCCCTTCTTAGCCCTATTGGAACCCTCAATTTCCTTCAAAAACCATTAAAAAGCCATGAAAAATACATATTTTTATGTATAAGACTTTAGCCCCCTTGGGCTAAATCCCTAACCCTTTCTCTGTCCATGTGTCCTGGCGCCAGAACCGACCACTGAGAAACTAGGCGCTAAACCAACGAATAAATCCATCGTCAATTCGTTTTTTCCTTTGTAAAAATTGAAAAACCCACATTTCTAAAGTTTTAACGTATAAATTCAAAACACATGGTGAAATATGAAAATGGGTGGACCCGTCGCACAAATACATCACAGCCGTTCATCCAACTTGTAGATCCGACGGTGCGGAGCGTGCCATTTCTGTGGACCCCCCATCCATACGCTGTTTTCCAAATCCGCATGGTTTATTCTGCACCACCCTTTAGTGGAAGGCGGTTTTTTCCCATTTCCCAGAGATTCCATACACTGCTCGACGCATGTCCCTTGTACGATTTGAAAACCGCTGTGCAATCGTCGTCCATCGCGCGCTATAGTCCAGACCAGGATGCCCAGCGAAATTGATCATAGCCGTCCGATCTGGGCCCACTCATCCAACGATTGTCGAGTGCTAAAGATGCCTGATGGTTAACCAAAGTGCCCGCGCGATAACTCATCTCTGTTTGACTTTAAAATCCTTTTGATTTCATCTTGACCGTCTGATTAATCCAGATCAACGGCCTAGTTTCACTGTGGGAGCATACCACCCCAAGATCTTTCTCCGTACACCCGGACCCCTGCAGTCACTCCCGACCGTCGATCTCTGCGCGATCGACGGCTCTGATTGAACTTTATTATTTGCCTCCCCTTTAAATCTACTTGATCAATCCTAACCATTGGATGATGCCATCCAATAGCCACGCTCCCTCCATATGCCTCTGCATGTAGTAAAACCAATAAAGCAAGATTTTATAATGTTTCGTGTGTATTTTTCAGAAATTAATGTTCTTTTTGTTATGAACGAAGAAGATTTGAAAGAGGAGGGTGACGACTCTCTTGCTTTCGATTTGCCAAAGCGAAATCGACCATCGGGTTTAAATCTCACATCTATCAATGTTTCATGAACCATTGATGTATTACAGACCCTGTACAACCCTACACAACAGCAAGGAAACATGGATTAAGCGCATATAAAGAGTATCAGCGTTGAAGACCAGGAAATTATCAGAGCATAGGATTAATGAACTGTTTACGGGGATTAGGGCCCAAAATTATCATTATAGACCTACTCCCAGGGTTAAAACAGAGTTCAAAACAAATCCAAAAGGTTTCACCGAAAAGAAACCCTCCACTGCCACAGATTGAGGAAAATTGATCCCTCTAGCTACCACCTCGCCACCTGTGCCTCAAAGTATTCAATCAGAAGCTGAATTTATTGATCCAAATCAGATTTTTGCCTCGACGCAGCCGAAGAAGTTATTTCTGCCAGAGGCATCAATGCAAAGAATATCTACAGAGTTACTTCGACGCCACGCGGTGCCTCAAAGGTCAACAAAACTCCCACCAAGCTTGAAATCATTATGTAAATCATTTAATATAGAGGATATGTATGTGAGTCTCCTCATTTGAGCCCCTCGAAGGCCAATGAGACATTAAATTCTGTATTAATTTTAATTAAGATCTTTTATCAGATCTCACCTCCTCATTCTTCTATATATACTACAACAGAAGATGAGTGAGTGTTGGTTGTTGTTTGATTACAAGTTGTAACATTGAAACTCTCTGAAATAAATATACAAGTCTGTTGAAGTTGAAAAACAATTGAAGTCTTGGATATCTTGATGATGTTGTTGCATACTTGTTCCTGAGAAGGCTCTATCATTGGATCCATGAGCTTGGCTGTTGGTGAAGTATTCTAAAATGTTCTATGTTTTTCCCCTATTTTCATTATGTTCCATAATTTCTTGCTACAGTAGGTTGAAAGTTTTAGGCTAAGAAATGACTCCTGGAAGCACCTTAGACCTGTTCATCCTTCACTGTTTTATGTTTTCTTCTGCTGAAGTATTTTAGAGGCTTTAAAATTTCTCTTTAGTCTTCATGCTTGTTTATTTCCTTAATAGCACAAATAGTTGATTTCAGCATGATTTATGGTCTTCCTGCTTGTCTGCTATCACTTGAAAGCTGTTACTGAAGTCTCCCTTTGAAGTGCCATTGTTTTAAGTTAATCAAAGAGGTCGGTTTTGATCTTGCCCTTTGCCACTACTTGAACAGTTGTTTTGAAGGTCTTTATATTTGTAAGCATAGATGTTATTTAGGTGTTCCCTCTTCTATGATTTCAATTATCAGTGAATCTTTTATGTTTTCTAAATCATTTAAAATAAAATCTTTGAGGAAATAGGGTGTTCCCTGAATCTTAGATCTCATTTTAAAAGCTGTCTTGAAGTCATTATTTGCTTAAAGAATGTTTGTAGAATTCATGGTTAGCCCTGTCTATCGAATATCTCTTTATTTTTGAGTTATGTTTTCAAGTTCCCTTTGTTGAGAATTAAACTTCTCTTTCCAAATCATTAATGTCCATCTCATTCCAAAAAAAAAAGGATCCTGTGGCCAAGTTAGATTTGCCCTTTGATATCCCATATCCCTTGAAAAGTTTTTCATGACCTAATTTTGACTCCATTTCCCAATGAACCAGATATTTCCTCTTTCTGTCTATCTTTCCTAGACCTTTCATGTTCTGCTGTATCAACTCAATCCAACCAAACAAAAACCTGCACTTAATAACTAGTCTAAAATCTATATTCAAAGCACACAAGATAAACCTTTGCAAACAAATATTTGAGAGATCCCTCTCTGAGAACAGGAGGACTAGATCCTGGAACTGTAAATATTGGTTCTGATGTTGCCTTGTCTTTTGATTTGCCAAACTATCAAAACACGGGACACCAACATAATGGTGATCACGGTGGGACACTACTGAGTAATACAGTGAGTTGAGAACATCTCTTAAAGCTCTTTAGGCCCTTAACTTGATAAAGAACACATCCTGGAATTATCCCACCGCTCACTACCAACATAATGGCGTTCACGGTGGGACCTACTGAGAATTAGAGGTTTCAAAACCCTTCCTCAAACTTTTTACGTCCAGTATAACATAAGTAAACTTCTTCAAGCACTACCTAACAAGTGGTAATGGTGATAGGACTTAATTGAATCAGTGACAAACTAAGTAACCCTTAGGATTCCCTTTAGTCCTTATCAAACCTTGAAGGAGCTAGTTACCAAGCCATAAGAGTAAACTCTGTTTGTTTAAACACCTTAGCTAAGTGAGAAAGCAGACTTAGAACGCTCTCTTAACCTACAAAACCAAAATAACTCAGAAAAACCCAAAAAAATTTCAAGTGTGGCTTCATAATAAACACGGTAGTGGACCATAAAACCTTTTACCTCCTCAAGATCTAAAAACCTCCACTTTATAGTAAAACACTTACTCTTACATTTCACTTGCATTTGTTGTGTTTTACTCTATACTCTTAGACAGAGTCTGGAAAGGGCTAGGTAGCCTCCGGATCTCACCCTCTTTTAGAGGTGACATATCTGGTGAATGCCCTCACAGTTGATCTCTGGTTAGAGTTTGTTGTCTTTCAAGATATCCTTGAAAAGGGATATTTCTCAAGCACTGTGGTGGACAGTGTACCTCTTTGAAAACACTCTAAACTTTCCACTTGGCGACTCCAAAATCCTGAACAGACCTTAAGACTCCACTGGGAAGAACCCTCATCATTGTAATATCATTCAAACTTAGTTAGAGGACTATAGGATTGAGATTTGTTTATACAGATTAGTTAACCATTCAAAGATTGTCATACTTGGTTGAACTTTTCTTGTTGTTTGGGTCTAAAAGACACAACATAGTGGCTCCTAGAAGGATTCACACTAGAGCCCATCCTGACCCTAATCCACCTGAGGTAGTTGATGACCCAGAAAGCATCCTTTGGAAGTCTCCTAGGATTAAATTATCAACTGTTGTTAGGTCACCCTTGAGAGCTAATTCAGTTCCCGAAAATCTTACAACTCTACAACAATCACAACCTGACTTAGTAAATCCATTTAGAACTAGGTCATTTGATGATATAACTCAGCTAGACTCCAAATTTTCACTTTCATCCCCTGAGACAAGTGAGCATCCTGGTAATAGAGAAACAACACCTCCCGATTTTCATTTCCTTCACAACTTAGGTGTCTCTCATCCAAGATCAGCTCAACAATCTTTTGCTTCTCCATCTACTTCTGTCCATCCTTCATCCACTGTTCAAACCACTCCACTTCAGCCCACACCCCCTCTTGTCAATCCACCTCCACCACATATCATGGCAGCATGGTATGCTCCCCTAGTCCTTCCTGCACCATTAGTCAATCTTCCACAGGACTATCAGTCCAAAATTCCATTATATGATGCTAGCAATACTATAACTGCATCACAACATGTGGATAAGATGAATGACTACTTTGACAGAAACGAAATTGATGATGATTCTGTCAAAATTAGTTTATTTGCTCAGAGTCTGGGGGGAGAAGTAAGAAAATGGTTTAAAAGTTTAGCCCCCCATAGTATTAATGATCTTCAGGCCTTCCATCAAACATTCTTAAACAAATGGGAAGTAAAGAAAAATCCTCTCCAAGTCCTTGCTGATTACAACAATCTCCGTAGGAACCCTGGGGAAAGTGTACAAGCCTATTGTACTAGATTTAACAGTGTATATAATGCCCTTTCCCCAGAACTAAAACCTCCACAGGGTTCAGCCTTAAAAAAATTTCCTGAAGGATTTGACTCTGACATGACCTATTCGCTAAGAGAAAGAGATTTTGCAACCCTTGAAGATATGCAAAGGGGTGCTCTTTCTGTGGAAGTCAACTTGATAGAAAAGAGAGCAAGGATGAAAAATGAGAAGAAAGTATCTTTCAGAGAGGTATCCCCCCCTTCTACTTCAAGTTCAAAAATAGAAAGAATGATTGAGGAAATGATGAAAGAGATGAGCATAATCAAGAAAGCTCAAGCAAATCAAAACCAGACTGCACTTCAAAACAATCAAAACAGAAATAGAAATCAGAACTATAGAAGAGATAACAATCAAGACAAGAAAAAGGAAAGTGACCAACAAATTAGATCCCCCTTTCAACAGAACTATGTAGATGAATATGAGGAAGACAGGGAGCTGGAAATGTTGGAAGAATCACATGTAAACTTGATTGGATCAGACAGTGGGGATGATGTTTTCCTCACTGAGGAAGAACAAGGTTTCTTCTCTAATGATCAAAATACAAACACCTATGAAGATTCTGATGACTATAGATTGGGTTTTGAAAATGAAATCATGGAGGTACACAAACAATATGATCTTAGGAGCAAGGGAAGTATAGAGAATTCAAAAGATAAGAATACTAGCACTGCTGTCAAGAAAAACACAGAAAACCAGCCCAAGAAGATGGCAGAAAAAATCAACATTTCGGCCAAAAAACCAGATTTAAACAAAGACAAGGCAACCCAGTCAAATGTTGAACAGAGCACCCCTAGCACTTCAGCTAGTGTTCCTAGTAAAACTATTCCTATCACTAATCTAACCAAGGTTCAGCAAATAAAAGCTGCTGAAAGGAATTCAATTGAAAAAACAGATGTAAATATTAACAAGTCAATTATTCCTTTCAGCCTTGAGGGAGAGATTGCTAAGATAAAAATTACCATCCCCCTAGCTCAGCTAGTAACCCAAGATATGTACAAAAACCAAGTTTTGAAAGCTTGGTACTTAGGAAGTGATACTGACACCTTAAACTTGACAGATGACAAACCTGAGCTTTTTTTTGGCCCAGAGGTTGAAGGAAAATATCAAGAAGGACCAGTCCCTCCCTTCTATGTTAGTTTGAACATACACGATAAAATTCTACACAATGCCATGTTAGATTCTGGAGCTTCACACAATCTAATGCCCAAGGTAGTAATGGAAAGCTTAGGCTTATAAATTACTAAACCATACAAATATTTGTATTCTTTTGACTCAAGAAGAGTCAAATGTTTGGGTTTAATCAAAGATTTATGTGTTAACTTAGCTCAGATCCCCGCCAAGAATCTAGTAATGGATATAGTTGTAGCTGACATTCCCCCTAAGTATGGCATGCTCTTATCAAGATCATGGGGAGCCAAACTTCAGGGAAGCCTTCAAATGGACATGTCTTATGCCACCATTCCTGTTTTTAACCAAAACAGAAGACTATACAGAGAATCCCACATGAAGTACATGGTGAGTAACATGGACAAACCAAACAACACTCCAATCTATTCTATTCAATCAAGTTTAGATTCCTTTATCTTGTATAACGAAGATGAAATTACTCAACAAGGTGAAGAAAACATGAACCCAATCAGCTCACCAGACCCACCCAATTTCACCTCGAATCAACTTCAAAACATTGACGATCAACAGCAACAAGAAAATGAGAATGAGTCAAATATACTTTGGACAATAAATTTCGATGGATCCTGTAATAAAACTAGTGCAGGGGCAGGTGTCTGGATTCAAAACACAAATCAGAGTTTTTCATACAAGTTAGACTTCCCATGCACTAACAATATTGCTGAGTATGAAGCACTTCTCCTAGGCTTACAACTGCTTAAAGAATTAGAAGCCCAAAGGATATCCATTTTAGGGGATTCTGAGCTTATCATCAAACAAATCAAAGGAGAATACTCAGCCAAGAATCCAAAGCTTAGGGAATATCGAAATGCTGCCCTTGACCTATTAAAAACTTTCGAAAAATATGAACTCATTTTTATCCCTAGAGCACGGAATCATCTAGCAAATGAACTTGCCTTCACTGCCAGCAATTGCCAAGTACCTGAGATAAATGAACAACTCAGTATAAAGGTGAAACACAAACCTGCTGTGCCTGATAACGAAGATCACTGGCAAGTGTTCGAATCTGACAAACACATAGATGATTTCTTAAAATCAGAAAATGATTTCAGCATACCAACACCAGAAGCTAGCCATGAAGAAAACTGTTTATATATTGAACAAATCCCAGAGGCTGAAATGACATATCCTGCTGATATAAATCATTGTGAAAATCCTTTTGAAACAGAGGTAGTGAACAGTGAAGACCGAGAAGACTTGGAAGTCTTACAATGCAAAAATGATAAAATCCCAAGAGGTCTCACACCTTTAGAACACCTGTTTGATCTCAACGATGTAGCTAAAGAACCAAGAATGGAGCCTGTGGAAACAAATGTAGAAGAGCATAACATAGGCAGTCTAGCAGAACCCAAGATGATCAAGCTATCCAACACCCTCCCAACTCACATAAAATTGCAATACATAGAGCTTTTCAAAGAATTTAAAGATGTGTTTGCTTGGGAATACAAAGACTTAAAATCATATGATACCAGCATCATCCAACATAAAATCCCCTTGAAGGAAAATCAAAAGCCTTTTAAGCAAAAACTAAGGAGAATAAATCCCCTTTTACTACCTTTAGTTAAGGCAGAAATTGAGAAAATGTATAATGTTGGGATCATAGTACCCATTAGATTTTCAGAATGGGTATCAAACTTAGTTTCTGTTAGAAAGAAAACAGGGGAAATCAGGCTCTGTATTTACTTCAGAAATTTAAATAGAGCCTCTTAAAAAGACAACTACCCCTTACCCAAGATGGACCATATACTTCAAAGGGTAGTTGGGTCAAGAAGAATATCCCTACTAGATGGGTTCTCGGGTTACAATCAGGTGTTAGTGTTCCCAAGTGATCAAATCAAAACTGCTTTTACCACACCTTGGGGCACCTTTATGTATGTCAAAATGCCTTTAGGATTAATGTATGCAGGGGCCACCTTCCAAAGGGCCATGGACATAGCCTTCTCTGAAGATATTGGCTATTTTATAATTATTTACCTTGATGACATAACTGTTTTCTCAAAAACTGATGAAGAGCATTTGATTCACCTAAGAAAGGTTTTTGAGAAGTGTAGGAAATTTGGCTTATCACTGAATCCCAAGAAGACCCTCTTTGGTCTCCAAGAAGGGAAACTTCTTGGTCACATAATTTCAGAAGAAGGAATCAAAATAGACCCTACAAGGATAGATGGCATATTGCAAATTAGCCATCCTAGAAGCCTCAAAGAATTGCAATCTTTCATTGGAAAGATTAATTTTTTGAGAAGTTTTATTCCCAACCTTGCTGAGCTATTAAAAAACATCACAAACATGCTTAAGAAAAATGTGGGTGTAAAATGGACCTTACCAGCTAAACAATCATTCGAACTGGTCAAACAAGCTCTTACCCAAACACCAGTCCTGATTAGTCCTGATTTTACCAAAGACTTTTACATTTTTTCTTTTGCATCTAAACATACAATAGCTGCAGTCTTGCTTCAGAAAAATGATTTAGGGCAAGAACAACCAATATCCTTCTTTAGTAGGGCCTTAAGAGATGCTCCTCTCAATTATAACATCATGGAGAAGCAAGCCTTAGCATTAGTGAAAGCTTTAAAAGACTTTAGGGTCTACATTTTACACTCTCACATAATTGCTTTTGTTCCACATACTGTTGTCAAGGACATTCTAAGTCAAGACCCTGATGGTAAAAGGGGAAAATGGATTGCAACTATTCTTGAATATGACCTAGAAATCAGGCCCACCAAACTTGTAAAGGGGCAAGGATTAGCAAAAATTATGGCTGAGTCTAACTTCCAAGCATTAGACATGAATATGGTAGATGTGTTGGAAGAAGTAGAAGAAGCTACTGGTCCTTTCATTGAAGAAACATTTCTAAATTCTCCTTGGTATGCTGACATTATTTATGTGCTTTTATATCTAAATTCCCCTCCTTATTTGTCTAAAAATAAAGCTAGATTCTCGAAACAGAAAGCTTTGATTTTTTGCATATTAGATGGAGTATTATATTGGAAAAATGTTGTTGGAATTTTTCTTAAATGTTTACTTGAAGATGATGCAGGAAAAATCATGCATGAATTGCACGATGGTGAATGTGGAGGACACCTCTACTGGAAGGCCACAGCAAACAAAATTCTTAGATCAGGTTATTATTGGCCTAACCTTTTCCCAGACACTCAGAAGTTGGTCATGTCTTGCCATAAGTGTCAAATCTTTGATGGCAAGAGAAAACTCCTTCCCTTACCTTTACATCCTATCAGAGTTGAGGCACCTTTTCAACAATGGGGGCTGGACTTCATTGGGGAAATTCATCCATCCTCCTCAGCTCAACATAAGTGGATCCTCACAGCCACTGACTTCTTAACCAAATGGATAGAAGCTATACCTACCAGGAATGCTAATGACTCTGTCATTATCAAGTTTCTTGAAACCCATATCCTATCCAGATTTGGTTGTCTTAGAAAAATCATAACAGACAATGCTGCTGCTTTCAAATCTAAGAATATGGCTGATTTCTGTCGCAAATACCATATAAACTTGGGCCATTCCACTGCTTACTATCCCCAAGGAAATGTATTAGCTGAATCCTCCAACAAAAGTCTCATCAACTTCATTAAAAAGCTGTTGGAACAAAATAAAAAATCATGGCACAGTAAGCTAGTTCATGCCTTATGGGCTGATAGATTAACCACAAAGAAATCAATAAATATGTCCCCCTATCAGTTAGTTTATGGTATGGATGCAGTTTTTCCTACCTCGTTGGGAGTTCCAGTCATGAAGCTCCTTCAAGAAGTGTTGGTTGAAGAAAATGATATGCAGAGGAGGATCAACCAAACAATCCATTTATAGCAGACCAGAGAAGAAGTTTATGAAAGAACACATTTAGTCCAAGAGAACATGAAGAAACTATTTGATAAGAGGACTAAGGCAAACAATTTCCAGGTTGGAAGTGTTGTTCTTAAATGGGATTCAAGAAGAGAAGAGAAAGGGAAACATGGCAAGTTTGAAAACTTGTGGAAAGGGCCATATATTATTCATGTTGAGAGAGGTCATAATACATTTTTCTTGAAAGAATTGAATGGATAAGACCTATATGGAGGTCCTGTCAATGGCATGATGCTCAAGCATTACTTCTACCAAGAATCTTAAGTTTCAAAGCATTTTTGTTTTACCATTGTAAATATCATAGTCTAACCATTGCATTCAAAGTTATGAAAAAACAAAAATACAAAAACAAAGAAAAGAGGGCAGAAATGAAAACAAGAAAGGCAAAGCCCCATGCCAAAAAAGAGAAACAAATCTGAAAGTGTGCAAGCTTAAATGCCACTCCTAAAAAACACACTTCTAATTAGTCAAACAGCCTAATCTTGACTAATTAGTTTTAAATTTTTCTGCTGATAGGATAGTGACTTTGATTTGCCAAACTGTTCAATCTTGGCTTATCAGTAGATAGATTAGGATAGAAATTGAAGGTTCAAACAAACTCAAAATCTGAACCAAAGTTTCCGAAAAGAGATGACTCAAATCTATGTTAAATTCTGAGTCAAAGAAATGTAAATATCTGGTTCTAATCAGCTTAAAACCTGAACCAGAAGAAAAGCAGAGGCATCTCAAAAAAAGTTCAAAACAGAGCTGAAAAAAGAGAAGGCAACACTTTGAGTTCTCAAATCTTAAGCCTTCTATTTTTAGATTTAAATTTTCTGCAAATAATAATCTATGTGCAACTTATTTTTATGCCATAGATCACAGCAAGTCAAACAGCTTAACCTTGACTTGACTGTTTTTTAAATTTATGTTATAGAATTTAGAGAATGAAAGTCTGTTGGACAGTTTAATCCCAATAGACAGTAGATTAGGTAGAGAAATATCTGAGCTCAACTATTTAATCTGAGTTCAGGGAGAAATAAGGAATAGAGTTAGATTAGTTTTTATGCTTTCAAAAAGAATAAAATATTGTAAGAGAGTTTTCCAATCCAAGTGCACTCTGATGAAGAAAAAATGTTAGATCAGTAGGATTGGGAAGGTAGAAAGTTTGTTGATGAAAGTTCCATTGTTTTAATAACTACTAACTTGTTTCCAGAACAAAAGAAGATCATTCAAGTAGAATAAAATAGCCCAATGGATGAGGCAACTGATCAGCCTCCTAGAGATACAAGTTTGCAGTTCTTGATGCCTTAAAAAAGGCACCATCCCCAAGTGGAGCCACTGTTAGCCACCCATAAAATTCTGTCATATCAGATGGTGGCTAAATGATGTTGAATAGCCTTCAAGAAACAATTTCATTACTAAAATTGCTGATACTTGAAGACTTTTGATAATATCCTATCCTTGGATAATATTCACTATTGTTTCCCTTCAGAACCTAAGAATCCTGCTGATTTCCAAAACCAAAATACTGCCGCAAAACCCCTTGTTCCCTTTTTTCTCCTTCCCAAATTAATCTCTTTTTCTATCCCTCCACCTCCCATGAAAATACTATAATTTCATGTTTTCTTCCCCTTTCCATTTCATAAAATCCATTTCATAAGGTCTAAGACCCCTTCTTAGCCCTATCGGAACCCTCAATTTCCTTCAAAAACCATTAAAAAGCCATGAAAAATACATATTTTTATGTATAAGACTTTAGCCCCCTTGGGATAAATCCCTAACCCTTTCTCCGTCCATGTGTCCTGGCGCCATAACCGACCACTGAGCAACCGGGCACTAAACCAACGAATAAATCCATCGTCAATTCATTTTTTCCTTTGTAAAAATTGAAAAACCCACATTTCCAAAGTTTTAAAGTATAAATTCAAAAAACATGGTGAAATATGAAAATGGGTGGACCCGCCGCGCAAATACATCACAACCGTTCATCCAACTTGCAGATCCGACGGTGCAGAGCGCGCCATTTATGTGGACCCCCCATCCATACGCTGTTTTCCAAATCCACGCGGTTTATTCCGCACCACCCTTCAGCGGAAGGCAGTTTTTTCCCATTGCCCAGCGATTCCATACACCGCCCGACGCGTGTCCCTTGTACGATTTGAAAACCGCTGTGCAACTGTCGTCCATCACGCGTTATAGTCTGGACCAGGATGCCCAACGAAATTGATCACAGTCGTCCGATCTGGGACCACTCATCCAACGGTTGTCGAGTGCTGAAGATGCCTGATGGTTAACCAAAGTGCCCGCGCGATAACTCATCTCCATTTTACTTTCAACTCCTTTTGATTTCATCTTGACCATCCGATTAATCTAGATCAACGGCCCAGTTTCACTGCGGGAGCATACCACCCCAAGATCTTTCTCCGTACACTCGGACCCCCGCAGTCACTCCCGACCGTCGATCTCTGCGCGATCGACAGCTCTGATTGAACTTTCTTATTTGCCTCCCCTTTAAATCTACTTTATCAATCCTGACCGTTGGATGATGCCATCCAATGGCCACGCTCCCTCCATATGCCTCTGCATGCAGTGAAACCAATAAAGCAGCATTTTATAATGTTTCGTGTGTATTTTATAGGAATTAATGTTCTTTTTGCTATGAACGAAGAAGATTCAAAAGAGGAGGGTGACAACTCTCTTGCTTTCGATTTTCCAAAGTGAAATTGACCACCGAGTTTAAATCTCACATCTATCAATGTTTCATGAACCATTGATGTATTACAGACCCTGTACAGCCCTGCGCAACAGCAAGGAAACATGGATTAAGTGCAAAGAAAGAGTATCGGCGTTGAAGACCAGGAAATTATCAGAGCATAGGATTAATGAACTATTTACGGGGATTATGGCCCAAAATTATCATTATAGACCTAATCCCAGGGTTAAAATAGAGTTCAAAACAAATCCAAAAGGTTTCACCGACAAGAAACCCTCCACTGCCACAGATTAAGGAAAATTGATCCCTCTAGCTACCACTTCGCCACCTGTGCCTCAAAGTATTCAATCAGAAGCTAAATTTATTGATCAAAATCAGATTTTTGCCTCGACACAGCCGAAGAAGTTATTTCTGCCAGAGGCATCAATGCAAAGAATATCTACAGAGTTACTTCGACGCCACGCAGTGCCTCAAAGGTCAAAAAAACTCCCACCAAGCTTGAAATCATTATGTAAATCATTTAATACATAGGATATGTATGTGAGTCTCCTCATTTGAGCCCCTCGAAGGCCAATGAGCCATTAAATTATGTATTAATTGTAATTAAGATCTTTTATCATATCTCACCTCCTCATTCTTCTATATATACTACAACAGAAGATGAGTGAGTGTTGGTTGTTGTTTGATTACAAGTTGTAACACTGAAACTCTCTAAAATAAATATACAAGTCTGTTGAATTTGAAAAACAATTGAAGTCTTGGATATCTTGATGATGTTGTTGCATACCTGTTCCTGAGAAGGCTCTATCATTGGATCCATGAGCTTGGCTGTTGGTGAAGTATTCTAAACTATTCTATGTTTTTCCCATGTTTTTATTATGTTCCATAATTTCTTACTACAGTAGGTTGAAAGTTTTAGGCTAAGAAATGACTCCTGGAAGCACCTTAGACTTGTTCATCCTTCATTGTTTTATGTTTTCTTCTGCTGAATTATTTTAGAGGCTTTAAACTTTCTCTTTAGTCTTCATGCTTGTTTATTTCCTTAATAGCACAAATAGTTGATTTCAGCATGATTTATGGTTCTCCCTGCTTGTCTGCTATCACTTGAAAGCTGTTACTGAAGTCTCCCTTTGAAGTACCATTGTTTTAAGTTAATCAAAGAGGTCGGTTTTGATCTTGCCCTTTTCCACTGCTTGAACAATTGTTTTGAAGGTCTTTATAGTTGTAAGCATAGATGTTATTTAGGTGTTCCCTCTTCTATGATTGCAATTATCAGTGAATCTTTTATGTTTTCTAAATCCTTTAAAATAAAATCTTTGAGGAAATAGGGTGTTCCCCGAATCTTAGATTTCATTTTAAAAGTTGTCTTGAAGTCATTATTTTCTTAAATAATGTTTGTAGAATTCATGGTTAGCCCTGTCTATCAAATATCTCTTTATTGTTGAGTTATGTTTTCAAGTTCCCTTTGTTGAGAATTAAACTTCTCTTTCCAAATCATTAATGTCCATCTCATTCCAAAAACAAAAGGATCCTGTGGCCAAGTTAGATTTGCCCTTTTATATCCCATATCCCTTGAAAAGTTTGTCATGAACTGATTTTGACTCCATTTCCCAATGAACCAAATATTTCCTCTTTCTGTATATCTTTCCTAGACCTTTCATGTTTTGCTGTATCAACTCAATCCAACCAAACAAAAGCTTGCACTTAATAACTAGTCTAAAATCTATACTCAAAGCACACAAGATAAACCTTTGCAAACAAATATTTGAGAGATCCCTTTTTGAGAACAGGAGGACTAGATCCTGGAACTATAAAGATTGGTTCTAATGTTATCTTGTCTTTTGATTTGCCAAACTATCAAAACATGGGACACCAACAATAGGATCAGGTACCGTCACTCTCAGAAGCAAAGATGTTCTAACCAAGAATGTTCTATTGGTTGAAAAATGAATCACAATCTGCTCAGTGTTGGACAAATTTGTGATCAAGGACACACAATGATATTCAACTCCACAAAATGTGAAATCAAGAAAGGCAGGTATGGTAAAATTGTGGCTACAACAAGTCGAGCTCCAAACGACATATATGTTCTGGATGAAGTAACTAAAGCATGTCTACTAGCTAAAGAATATGAAATCTGGTTATGGCACAAAAAAATGGGTCACATAAACTTTGAAAATATTGCCAAGTTAAGAAAAAAAGAAGCAGTACAAGAAATGCCAAAAAACTCAAAACCTTCCAACACATTATGTGAGCCCTGTCGGCACGGCAAGTAGACAAAATCGAATTTAAAACAAAAGAACACTTTGCATCACATCCATTGGAATTGATACATACTGATCTATGTGGTCCCATGAGAAAAAAAGGCTTAGATGGAAAATTATATTTCCTAAATAAAAAATCCGAATCATTTGAGTGCTTTAAGATTTACAAGGAGTTGGTTGAAAAAGAAACTGATTTGAAAATAAAGTTTCTAATATCAGATAATGGCGAAGAATTCACTTCCAAATTATTTCAGAAATATTGTGATGGAAATGGAATAAAAATACAATTTTCAATATCATGAACACCTCAGCAAAATGGAGTTGCTGAAAGAAAGAACAAAACCGTACAGGAAATGGGTAAAACAATGCTGAAGGACTTAAAATTGGATAAAAAATTCTGGGTTGAAGAAATTGATATGACAATATTCATTATCAACTGAAGTCTTCTCAGAAATAATTGCAACAAGACCCCATATGAATTATGGAAAGGAAAATCGGCTAATGTAAAATATTTCAGAATCTTTAGAAGCAAATGTTATATCAAAAGAGAAGATCAAAAGTTGGGTAAGTTTGAATCATGTGTTGACGAGGGTATCTTTGTTGGTTACTCACGCAAAAGAAAGGCCTATAAATGCTATAATGTAAGACTAAAATAGATAGTGGAGAGCATAAATGTTACATTTGACAAAGATGGTGTTCTAATGAATAATGATGAGGATCTAGAATCTTTGAAACTTGAGACAGAGGTTGAAAAAGACATAGAGAAAATTCTAGAACAAGAAGCAATTGTCAACCAAGAAGAAGTAAATAATGATCGTCAAGATATATAGGAACAACAATAAGAAGCTCCTCCAAAGAGAACAAAAGAATGGCTTCAAAATAATCGTCCATCAAATCAAATCATTGGTGACATGAATGAAGGTTGACAACTTCGTTCATCACAACAAGCTCACATTGCTTTTCTAGCAACCTTTGAGCTTAGTAGTTTTGAGGAAGCCATCCAGAATGAACATTGGGTAGCAGCTATGATTGAAGAGTTGGATCAAATCAAGGATAAAGACACCTAGGAATTAGTTCCAAGACCAAAATATAAAAATGTCATTGGGACTAAATGGGTGTTTAAGAACAAATTGAATGAAGATGGACAGGTTACTAGAAACAAAGCAAGATTGGTTTGCAAAGGCTATGCACAAGTGGAAGGAATTTAATTCGATGAAACATTTGCACCAATTGCCAGAATTGAAGCCATCCAGATGTTTCTCACCAATGCATGTTCAATAAAAATCAAATTCTACCAAACAGATGTTAAGTCAACATTTCTGAATAGTGAATTAGAAGAAGAAGTTTACATCGAACAACGTGAAGGTTTTCAACTATAAAAAAAATAAGACTATGATTGCATGTTAAATAAGGCCCTATATGGTCTCAAGTAGGCTCCCAGAGCATGGTATGCTCATCTTGATGTATATCTACATCAACAAGGATTCTGTTGAACATTAGGTTCAATGCTCCCCGTGTGTTTCGCGACATGGACTAACCGCCTCTCGTGGACCCTAACTCTGGCGATTGTAGCAGAGACTAACACCTGCGGGTTTTGGTCTAACGGTAATCTTGATTCCAACAAGTGGTGTCAGAGGGGCAGGTCTTGAGTTCGAAACTCACCCGGCTCGCATTGGGGGGAGATTGTTGGACATTGGGTTCAACGCTCCCTGTGTGTTTCGCGATATGGACTAACCGCCTCTCGTGGAACCTAACTTTGGCGATTGTAGTAGAGACTAACGCCTGCGGGTTTTGGTCTAACGACAATCGTGATTCCAACAGGTTCAAGAGAGGTATTGTTGATATAAATATTTATGTACAAATAGATAAATATAATTTAACAATCGTTGAGGTACATGTGGATGATATAATATTTGGTAGCAATCATGTTCGAATAAGTAAGAACTTTGCTACAAAGATGCAAAGTGAGTTCGAGATGTCTTTACTTGGTGAGTTGAAATACTTATTAGGGCTTCACATATCTCAACAAGAGAAAGGAATATTTATATGTCAAGCCAAGTACATCAAGGAAATGCTCAAAAAATTCAAAATGTAAGATTGAAAACTCGTCCTTACTTCGATGGTAACATGTTGCAAATTGAGCATAGACGACTCATCTAAGGAGGGGGATCAGAGGTTGTAAAAATATATGATTGGTAGTCTTCTATATGTAACAACCTCTTGGCCAGATATTATGCAAGCAGTTGAACAAGTAGCAAGATTCCAAGTAGCACCAAAAGAATCACATATTATTGCCATCAAAAGAATTCTTCGATATCTAATGGGCATAAGAGAATATGGCTTGTAGTATCCCAAGGGTAACAATCTCATTATTCAAGCCTTTACAGATGCAGATTGGGCAAGAATCATTGATGATCATAAGAGTACTAGTGGAGCATCATTCTATCTAGGTGGTTGTCTCGTATCATGGTTGAGAAAAAAGCAAACCTCAATCTCATTATCTACAATGGAAGTAGAATAAATTGCAGCGACAACTTGTTGTACTCAAGTCCTTTGGATGAAAAAAACTTTGCAAGATATTCACGTACAATTCAGTGAGCCTATTCCCATATTTTGTGATAACACCAGTTCCATCAGTATCTCCAAGAATCATGTCATACATTCGAAAACAAAACACATTTCGATCAAATATCATTTTTTTAGAGAACAATTTGCTGAAGAGAATATAAAACTTGAATATGTTGGTACAAAAGAACAAATCGCTAATATATTCACTAAAATTTTACCTCGTGAAGCATTTGAATATCTTCGCCAGAAGCTTGGGATTCTCCCAAGTTCTCATTAGTTTTTCCTTATTCAGAAAATAAAGAGGGAGTGGAAGTGTGTATAGGTCTGCAGGTTGATTGTGTGTCAAGGGGAGTTACATTTTTCCATTGATGTCAAAGGGGGAGAGAATGTTGTAGGAAGAGGTGTCATCATCACAATGGGAGTACTTGTGTTGCCATCAATGCCAAAGGGGGAGATTTTTGATCAGTGGTTGTCATTGATCTCAACTCAAGCAACGCCAGGGGCTATCCAGATCTTGCTTGGAAATTTATACCTATCAACTTACTTTATTCCGCATCAAGTATATTTGGGATGGTTTCCACTTTTCGAGATGTTTCCGTTGATATATGGCATGCCACGTAATTCTTCACGTTATGAGAGATATTCATGTTTGAAGTTAGTAACCCCAATTAGTGGGCTAAAACCCATGGGGTTGTGGCATGACACTAATCATTGGTTGTGGTCATTGAATATTCAATAATTAATAATTTTTTTTAAGCTCCTAAAATCCCTCCAGCGTTCACTTTTTGAAGACCCTCTCAACCTAAGCATTTATATAAATCGTGACCCTCATAACTTCCTCATGTAAGGATTTCGCTACTAACAACAGGTCATCGTGGAATTTTCGCTATAAAATTTTTATATGCGAAGCATCAGATGCTGAAACAAAAAACCCACTTGGGTGAAATCCTGGTGAAGATCATGTCCAAATTTTAGATCTTCGTTCGCTATATTTTCGGATTTATGATCTGTGGAATTTAGGGTTTTTGCAGGCTTCTGAATTTCATCTCAAAGAGGTGACCTTGGGAAAATCATCATAACTCTCTCTCTGAGAAGCAGATTGGAATTTTGTAAAAAGTGGAAGATAATGCATAGATTTTAGTTTTATTTTTATCAATTTCAGAGCTGAAGGAGGAAATAATGACATGTGGCACTGCGTACAAGTTCGCTCTACTGAACTAGTCCATAATTAGGTCATTGTGAGAGATTGGGCATAAATTTGCCTTCAAGAATCCAAATCGGGTCAGACCTGTGGCATTGGAAATAAGACTCAGAGGGATACTACTGGACCTAAGATCACATATTGGGGATCTAAAATCACATAGATACATCAGATTCAATATCTAGCTCCTAGAAGGCAAGAAAAAGCTTAATCATGTGCTATCAAGGGCTGCAAAGGACCAGACTTTCTAGGGCAGCAGAGCAAAGCAAGGTGCAGAAAAATGATGCGGTAGAGGTAAGATCCATGTAAGTATCTTCTGTATATGCATGTTCATCTCTTAATTGCATTAGGTTATTTTTATTCTAATTTGTTGTTTTTGTTTAGCATTAACATATGCTCTGGAGGATGAGGTAAGTTTTTCCATTATCATGTCATGGGTATTTCCTTGAAGAATTTTTGCAAGTATTATATATTCATCAAGATAATAATAAATGCATGATCTAATGTTTTAAAGAGTGTGAAAGGGTATCTTGACAAGAGCAACAATCAAGGTGCATAACATTAGCAAGAAGTTCACCACATGAAGTCTTCAAGTGGCAGCACTGCATATAGTCATTGTAAAGGTATCATCATACTGAGTCATTGTAAAAGTTGTCAAGTTTCTATCTACCAAGAGTTGAAGAGGTAGTGTCGAGAGGTCTAGGATCATCATTAGGTGGTCATGTCATAGTTGGGGTTATGGTCTAGAGTGTCTTCTTCTTCTACATCATTCTATATCATTGTAAAGTGGACCATTTTCCCTGGTACGGGAGTCCATTCTTCTTTTATTCTTCTATGGGGTGGTAGGGTGGTGCTAGGCTGGTGCATGAAGTCACCAATAGGTTCAAGCCTGTGAAAAATTCAGGGTGGTAGGGTGGTTCTAGGGTGAGTTGTAGCTCATTGGGTGTTGGGGAATCCGTTCAGTTGACTACTAAAGGATCTCAGGCTTTGGAGAGTCCATCCAGTGGGAGATGGAGAAGAATGTTTTTATAGATTCTAGGAAGTTGGAGCTTTCATTTCAATTGGAGTTGAATATTAAAGAATTATTATAAAATAATTTAGGTGTTTTTTGTCTCGGAGGGGGTTTCCACCTTAAAAACTGTGTGCATTTGTGTTCCTTTTGTTTACTGCTATCATTGTACAAACACTGAAAATAATTGAAGATTAAATAATGCTCTGAAATATTAATAATAATACTAATTGAAAGGAATATTGATTCACCCCCCCCCCACCCCCCATTAGTATTTCCAACAGATGATTACATCAAAGAGCTCAAGGACAATTTGGCAAGGGCTAATTTCATCATTTCATTCCTAGAGCAAGAAAACAATCAGTTGAAGGCAAAACAATTGTATTTAGAGAAAAGTCAGTTTGAAGCTAGTATGCATGATGTGAAAGGAAAAACAGTGACTTATAGTGAAGATTCAGAGAAGCATGAAGAGAAGGTGACAAGGAATATACCAAGGACCATGGGTCTCTGAGGAGCGTTGCAGAAAGGAAGAGAAGAAAATCCACCGAATGAGGAGTTGAATTTTGAAGAAAGAATAGCCATGGAAATAAGTGAAAACAGGGAGTTTTGGCTTGAGAAAGTAAATATTCACTTGGAGAAGCTCCTTGACAAGGCCAACAGGGACAAAAAGATGAAAAAATACATGGCTGACCACTACTATGCAAGAAATCAGATTTACAATGTCAAAGTCAAACAATTGCAATCCAAACTGAAGGAAACCCTAAAAAGTCAAAAGGAGAAGGACAACTTGGAGATACTTGATGATGCTTCCTTAGTGGCATAAAATACCTTATGAGTCATCTTTGGACCAATTTTGAAGACTTTTGGAGCAAATTTTGGTTTTGGAGAAATTTTGGTCAAATTTGGAAATTCTGAAAACGAGTCATACTAGCAAAAGCATAGCATGGGCCAAACTATGCTCTTTTTGGGGGGGGTCCATTGGATGAAAAATCAAAATTTTTAGATTCCTCTTGATGAGTACATCAATCCTAGTTAGCGGTTGAGCCACGTTAGCCACTTCTGGAGGGTCAAAATGCCCAAAAACATGAAAAAAATCACCTTTCTGCCCTATTTTTGGAGGCTTTGCTTTTCTCTTTGAGTATGCTTGGGAGAATGAAGATTTGGAGGGCTAGAAGATGCCTTTTTGAGTGATTTATGAACCTATAATGTAGAATACATCCAAATATTTCCATAGCATCTTTAAGATTAGGATTTGGACTCATGGAAGGCCTCCAAAATTTAATTTTCCTAAGCTTGCTACACTTTCTCCAAGCTCACTACGCTTTCTCCAAAAGGCATTTTTCACAGTCAGTTTTACCTAGTTTGACTTTTTACCTATGTAATTGATGAATGATGATATCATGAGGTGTAACTAAGCTGGAAAATAGTGAAATAGGGAAGATACATGCTTGTTAATGTAATTTTGGTCAAATGTATCTGTTTCCTACGATGAGTTGAATTGCTTGACCTCCACTAGACATTAGGGTTTTGTTGAGCTTATCATGTAATCAGATCCACAACTGATGGATTCGACCCTTGAGAGAGGGGAGATGTTTTTTTTTGTCTATATCTATAATTTTCAGAGTCATTTGACTGGTTGGACATCAGTGGATTGTAACTATTGTAGCTTGTACATTCACTTTCATATTCAGAAATCAAAGGATGCAGTTGCAGCTATTATCTAGGAATTCATGTGTAGTGAGTTTATGATCATGTATCTTCTCTATTATTGTCTTTAATGAATGATATATAAATCCTCTTTTATATCTTGTATCTTCAGTGAATTTCCTTACAATTCATAAGTATAATTCTATTAATTTAGCTCTGCTTATATGGAAATGTCATCTTGTGTTTTATGCTTCTAGTTTAATGAATTCATGATTTAACATGTTCATTAAATCCCTCTACTTTTTCAGACTCACCACCATACCTAAAAAACCCTAAAGCCATCATAGATCCACTTCTACCTTGCTCCTTTATATCTTTGCAGTTGTAAACCCTTTGATACCTAGACCTAGCTACTTGGTTTCATTTCTGATCAAGCATAAAACCCTAAATTTCTTAAAACCTACCCGAGCTTATCATATCTAGCCTAATATATTTCATGTCACAATAAATTCTTGGTTGTGATCTCATTGAGAGAGCCCTCTCATCCTGGTAGGGCTAGCTACTAGGTCAAAGTGGTCTGTGGTTACCTTTGTCAATCTCCTTTTCAGCCTTCGAAGAACTGGTGGAGTTCTAACAGGTAGCATCGAATGTTCTCTTGCTCCAAATTTTTTTGGAGGAGATATAACACATGAGATCTCCAAGACCCATAAATCGTTTGGAGAAATACCACCTAGAGCTTAAGTTATTCAAATAATTAATTATTTTAAATGGAGCCTAAGTTAAAACTTAGGGAAATAAAATAATTAAAGTGAATTAATTTAAATGTGGGTGAGAATGTTCTAAGTGATGAAGATCAAGTATTTTCTAATATTATTCGTTGATTAGAGATTAGATCATGGTTGTTGATTCATCAACAGGAAAAGTATAAATGAAGGCTTGAGGGTCAGTTGAAGAATATACACAGTGTCTGAATCTAGAGATCAAATTATTCTGACAGAGAAGTGCTCAGACGAAGATAGATCTGAGTGATCCAGTGCAGTAGTGAGGGGAGGAAGCATTTTATGGTTGGAGGACCAAGATTACATAATAGAGAGGCAGTAGAGACACAGAGTAACTAGTGCAACCACCAG
Source organism: Pinus albicaulis (assembly GCA_034641835.2). Lineage (NCBI taxonomy): Eukaryota > Viridiplantae > Streptophyta > Pinopsida > Pinales > Pinaceae > Pinus > Pinus albicaulis. The sequence goes on from JAXQQM020079126.1 coordinate 84,262, forward strand.
GAGGGGTGACGTAGGCCCATGCAGGGGCTGTGAATTGGCTCCAAGGGACAATCCAGAAATTGCTGGAGATCAAGGTTTATAAGCTGGCAAGGTTGAAACCTGATTTTCTAAGAGGAAGATCAGTGCAGAGTAGGGGTGATGCAATATTCAGCTAGACCCATGTAGGCCTACGCATCTACTGCGCAGAGGCAGTTGGGGTTTCACCAGTTTCTAATCCAGATAAGCCAAGACTTGCAGAGTGAGGTAAAAATCATGATTTTTCTGTCGGACAAGGATATTATCTATTGGGTGAGCCGGATTATGTAATCCTAGATGTACTCATATTACTACTGCTTAATAATATAAACCCTCAGAATTGGTTCACCGATTTTCCCGCATTGGGTTTTTCCGGGGACGTTTTTATGAAAATAAGTGTGTCATTTGTCTAGATGCCTCATTTATTTTTCAGTACTTGATCTATATATTTGTGTAGTCTGTAGTGTATTTACATTAATATTTTCTTGATGTATTCAAAAAATAACTTATTAATCTAATGAAAACAAGTACGTAATGTAAATCAGATTTTTGCAGTAGGATTTCTGTAACTTAGTTTCATAAAATTTCACAACTTTCAGCTATTTTATTTATAAAAAAAGGTAGTTGATGGAAACTCCTTTGAAAATAGGAGTGATTCCCTCTAAGGTCTTGAGAATTCTAGATTTTGTCCTCCTTGATCTTCAAATGTACTTAGAGTCCCTCGGTTGCCAGTGAATTCGATCCATGAGTGAGTTTTATGTGATCCCAAGTCGAGTTACAGAGTTAAGGAGGTGGAAAATCCCCCTATATTCTCTCTTGGTTGTCTCCATCAAGCCCCTACACAATAAATTCCTAAAAGCTTCTTCATTTTCCTACAAATCAATCACATTAGGCCACATAATATGACAAACACCATTTAGTCTTCTTACTAAGCATATTATGACTAAACATGTGAATTAATGTGAGAAAATGATAGTTCTAGGTGCTAGAGGATAACATAATGAACATCATCATATACCTATTAATGGGACCCATCACACACCATTGTGGAAATTTCAGCCATGGTATCAACACTAGCCTCATTGTTACAAATATTTTCTAGAGTATGCATGTGTTTCATTTCGTACCGAGAAAGTGACCCACAATAGGATTCAAATGTTCTTACCTGTCACATTCAAGCAATATTAACAACTAACTTTAAGATTTGTATGGGCTAAAATGTGTAAGACACTTTATACCCTATCACTAGGGTTAGGAACTACTTATCAATGTTACCTTTAGATATTTACAAGGAATATATTGCAAACAATCCTTGAATGATTCTAATGTCCTTGTTCTACAATCTTATAGGTTGCATAATAGGGGAGATACATATTAACCTCTAATATTTAAATATTGCCATGGTTTTAAGGCTGTCCCAATCATTAACCAAAGGTTTCCCATATGGTCTCACAACCTTCAACACTACATTACCCATTTATGATTCAAATAAAATTTTTCCAATGAAGTTTATGCTTTTGCCCAAATGCAACCGATTTGTCGTGGCTTTAATCAATTCTTGTTGTCCTTCCAACTTTTCTGTGGAATTTGGATTGGATATTTTATACTGCAAGTTGGGAGGATATCAATTTATATTCTTAGAGATAGTAACACTGTGATGGTCTAAAAACTTCCCTATATTTCATTTAATAAGAAAATATAAGAAATGAACAGAGTAACCCTAGAGATTATTCTAAATGATTCTAGAGTCATGTTTCATAAAAAAGTGAATAATTTAAGTGTTAGATTTCCAAACCAATTTCATATTTTGAAACTTAATTTGATGCAACTCTTCACAATTAAATAAGCGAGGAAAGAAACCTAAAAGAATCTCGATTGTCATAAAATTATTCAAGCTAGTAATCTTTACTAACCTTTTTCCATAGGTAGAGAAAATCTGCATCTAGTTGATTTATAGCTGGGACATCCTTTTCTCTCAAATATTTTGGAAAACTATTCTCAAAGGTTGGCATGAGAATTTGTAGGGCTAAATCCTATGTACAAGGAAAATGGCTTCTCACTGATGTGCATGTCACCATATTGTTTCACATGGGAAGCCAATATATGGTGGAATTTCCTTTTCTTCACTTATAAAATGCATTCCCCATCAACGTTAAAGCCTAAAATAACAACAATAATAATAGACACTCTAGAATAAGTTCAAATATACAATTTACTATAAGATAGAGTTGAAATAATTGTATTACTAAATCTTATTTAGTTGAGGTATACTACATGGCCTTTATGTAACTGGATATGTTGCCTTAATGGAATAATCTAGACCACTGCATGGAATTGGATGTGGGAAAAATCAATAATAGTAATTTTAATATGTATGTGAAACAAAATTATTATATTAAATGCATGTAGAAGTGGAATAAAATCATAAACTACATATTGCATATACCATAAATATAATCTATTCTACAATTTAATAGAGTAATTGTAGCTACAAAAAACAACATAATAATACTAGATTTTGGTAGATAAATACCCCATTATAAAGGCCCAAAATATTTAGCTTCAATGAATTCATAACAAAGAAGGAGAAGCTTAAGTTTGAGGAGCTCTAGAGGCCCTAGTTTTCCATTAGCAACATACAACTATGGAACTTTATGCTATGGTTTATGTAAAAGTATGTAGACCATCTTATGTGCATCAATAGAAAGTACTCATATGACATAAAATTTGGATTTATTGCAATAAATACCACATCTAGTATTTTGTTGGACATCATTCTATAAGCTTATAATATCTGCTATCAAGTATGCATACACTTACTACTTTATATTGGTGCTCTAAGGTTTCCTTCATCGTATTATGCACTTCACTGCTAGCAGAAAAGATAAATCAATATACAGACCCCTATTAAAATCAAAATTGAAATCCAAAAGTGTCTCATCACCACATCCAAACTTGTCTTCCATCGATGCTACACTATACAAGTCTCCAAGGCAGATGTCATATTCAGGAGAAGGAGGGGGCTCCATCCAAGGAAAATAGGTCTCCCAAAAGATTTGTTTTGAATTGGATCTTGTTTTAACATATTTATTCATAAGGATATTTGTGGCCACCTGCCTATTCCACCTAGACAATTTCATTAGTTTTCTTATTTACTATTTTTAGCAATTTTCGGGTCCTAAACTTTCAGAGCAATTTTGACCCCCTAAATGATGTTTTTTTGAGGTCCACTATAGTCTCCTAGCCATAGGTAGGCAACTGCGGTAAAAATTGTATTCCTCGGAAAGATATTCCAATGAGGTAACATATGTGCCAAACAGAGATAATATGACCAAGTTACGACCCTAGGAATTTGGCTGCCAAAATAACCCCAACAGGACCATAAACTCTTGGTGTTACATATCCTCGGGTTAGGGTTTTGGTTGTTTAGGGTTTTCTATTATTTTTCAATAATAAAAAGGCACTTGAGCCTCATTGTAACATAGTCCAGAGGCATGTAGCCACCACATCTCTTATTAGAGATAAGCTATGATCGGTAGAGCTAGTTTCGTTCAATTTTTTCTGTAAGAATTGTTGGAGCAGGGTCCCCTGGGGTATAATTTTGGTTAAGTTTTTGTTTATGTTTTTTTGTGCGCACTGCGTGAAAGAGTCAAACAGGATTTATGGAGGGTCAAATTCCCTTAATCAATGCAATGGGTTTTAAGGGAAAACCATGAGTCTCAAACCATGGTTTGAGACCATGGTATCTGCATGCTAAGTTAGTATAAATATGTAAAGGTCGAGTCATGAAAGGATATCTTAGATCTAGTGTCTTGTTATGGTTATTGCTTAAGGATTTCGGTCTAATTTTTGGTTTTTGAGTAGAGAGGCTCCTGCTGGCTGTGTTCGCGAAGACCTAAGTCCTGGCTGTGTGTGGACACCGTTGGTTGTGTGCGTAGAAGGATAGGTTGTATTGAAAGACTGAATGTATTGAAACTGCTAGATATCTTAATAAAGAAGACTGTTTTGGTGAAATATGAACTGTTATGCGAATGCTGTGTTATTTATCTATTAATTGCATTAAGATATGAATTCGTTTTGTTATTGCATATTTAATTATGTTTATGGTTAAATGCATCTACGTGAATGAATAAAGTATATTATGTGTGAGTATTAGTTGATGAATAGATTTGATTGAAGTATATCTATTTACTATGCACGAACACATATTGAAGCATTCTGGGATAATCTGTGAAGGGTTTGACCCGTTGATGCGAGAATTTTTCATAGCATCTGTATATCATATTTTATAGTTATGTTATAAGTCTGTATAGAAACCTAGTTCCAACACCCCCCCATACTTCTTCGGTTGATACTTTGGTCTGCACAAGCAGATCACTGCCGAAAGGGCCAATAGTTGGAGGGTTTGTTGGTTGCGTGATAACTCCGAACCTGGGTCAGGGCCCCTCAACCAAAAAATGGTTTTGTTTCTGGGACAAGGATCATTTTGAGGGAGAATTGATGTTGTGGAATCTCACACAAAACAAATTACAAGATTGGCTTGATAAAAATATCCTTCAATTTACGATCTAAGAGAATAGAAGCTCTAAATTATCTGCTGAATATTGGGTTCAAAAGTGTATTTATACAGAAGTGCACAAGATATTATTTGCTTCCTTTGAAACTGATTTGCATGAGTGGTTGTCTCAATTAACTGAATTTAATACCTACACAAAGGACGATGCAGTCACTCAGTGGACTCTAGACTTGGTACAACAGTTAGAAAAAACCAGCATTAAGATTACCCGCACGATAGATCACTGGATCGATCGTGTTATGGGAGGATTTGTAACTGAGTTTTCTATTGATTATTTTTTATCTTATTCTAAAGCTGAAAGAAGATATTTTAAGGGTCCCAGAGGTAAGTTCCTGTGCTCGATGAAGTTGTGGATTAAGATGCTATTGTGTGAATAGGGTAGTATGTGTAATCATATTGAGTGAATTTCTCGAAGAGGTCCGACTATGCACATTGGAAGAAATTACTCGACAGATCTAGAGGAAGGGTTTATTTACAGTCCTCTGAAAGGTAGATCCGATAGTGATGAAGAATTAGTGACTAGTAACTCTAGTGAATCTGCACACTCTGAAGAAGAAGAAGTCTCACAAGATCAGAACAATCTTGGAATGTTGGCCATAGTTCAGATCCCATCCAATCCACTTCCAAACTCATCTCACAAGTCATCCACTCCACCTCCACCACCATGCATAGATATGGCCACGTGCATGAAGCTACCTAGTTTCCAAGGTATTGGGAATGAAGATACAAAACAATTTTGGTTTGTCACTGATGCTGTACGTAGACCACAACAGGTGAACAATGCTGATGTTAAGAAAGCATAGTTAGCCACTGCTTTTCAAGATCATGCACTACACTGTTATATAAGGTATGTATCAGTGAATCCTAATGCCACTATTGATGATTTGAAGGTTGTGCTAAACTACCAATTTAAGAGGCCGAATTCATTTTCACAATGTGTCACTGAGTTAAAAGAGATTCGTCAAGAGTTGAATGAATCTGTATGGGATACAGATTAGAGTTAAAGTGCACTATCAGAGACAGTGATTTCATTATTGACGATACCCAACACAAGGAATGGTTTATTGCTATGCTTCTCCCACATCTGCGCTAGCCCTTGAGTCAACAGAATATTTCCACGTAGGCTGAGGCCATAGAAATTACAATGAAGTTAGAAGCTTCACCGATACTAGTTGCATAGATTGGGACCTAGAAGATTTATATTTAGTTAGAAGTGATGCATTTGGGTTCAGAATCTGTGCAAATATAAGGGAAAGGAGGTATGCGCAAATGTATGGTGCATACGATGAAAATTCATTGGGCATCAATGCCCCGTGTTCAATGATTATCTGCAAGCTGGAGGACCAAGCCTGCTGAAGAGCGCAGTCGGGCCGAGTGGAACACCTACATTATGGTGCATGCAACAGATTACTATCCAAGAATTGGAAAACATGTTCATGAGCTAAAAAAACCTTTTTACAAGTTTTTCTCATCACTGGGACATGATGAACAACACTGTCACAGTTTTGATGTAATGATGGACAAAGATGAGTTATATAGAATGCATGTTGAACCTACCTCACCAGCAGCCTTGTTTGGGCATGGTGGATTCCAGACTAGAGGATGAGGAAGAGGAGGAGATGGTCAAGGGAGGGGACAACTCATATGCTACAATTGTGGAGATATTGACCATTATGCGTGCGACTGTTTGAATCTAGCTGACTATCTTACAGGTATTACAGGAAGTTTGATCATGTAATTGAATATTGTCCTGTTTTGATTGCTAAGATGCAGGAAAAGAAGACGCAAACTCTGAGACATAATATTCATATAGTCAGAGCAGAGTTGCGCAAAAAATATCCCAGTGTGAATGTTGTCACTAGGAGTGGTGCAGCCATTGGTGAGGACAAAGGAAGAAACTGGATGCTGATCTTTGGATCCGAAAATAGTTTGAGAAAAAGGATGGATTCAACCTCCAATGAAAAAAAGACACCTTTGTAGAGGCAAAGAAGGGGTTTTCATAAGCAAGTGCATCAACATCAAATAAACCTTTGGATGTGGCTGGAGTAGATGAAGAAATAAAGCCATTTTTACAAGATTGTATCAAACTATTGCACAATAAAAAGGAAGTGGAGAATCTTCAAGCATTGATAGATAACTATGCGGAAAAATAACAACCCTTAATGGAACAAAAATATTTCAACAAGATCTATAAGAAAAAAAGAATAACTAGACGAGAGATGCACTTAACTGCTCAGATTGATGCCAGATGAGATGGATTAGGTCATTTTGGATCTAGGATCTGATGCAAATGTCTTACTGGAGCAAACTTGGTAGCGCATGGGAGAGCCTAACTTGGAGTGGTCTACAATTCAGTTGCGCATGGTGAATCAATAAAAGATCATTCCATTAGGAAGACTCTCACAGGTTGTGGTAGATATTGAAAGAGTTAAGGTGCTTGCATATTTTGAAGTCATACATATTGTGGATGATGCTGATCCTTATCCTGCGCTGTTCAGTTTAGATTGGGCTATTGATATGGATGGAATGATTAATATTGAGAGGATAAGTATGGTATTTTAGAACAATGGAACCAGATTTGTAGTGCCCCTAGATCCTAAAGAAGGTGAAAGATATATAAAATTGGTGCACATGGATGACGATGTCGACCATATATGTAAGCTAACTGCACGAGATGATGATTGGATCAACCTGACAGTTGATGGAAGGCTTAATTAGGAAAAATATAGTTCCTACTTTCTATATTTAGATGAAGAACTGGAGAATAGGAAGAATTGGCTACATGAAGTATCTACGCTGCACTGCAATAGAGTGACCAAAGCTCTTTGTTACATATCATCAGTATTATGATGGTTTAACTAGTGTTAACTGTTTTTAGGAGAAATTGAAAGGAATGTTCCAAAAGCACAAATATTCCATGCACTATATATAGCACAACTCTCAACCCCAGCACGCTGGTGGGAGACTCACAAAGGAAACTTGGGAAATTGGGAAGGATGCGCTCGAATGATGAGACTCCAATTCGAGTTTCCAACTACCGGAATGTAAGAGATTTATTATGGAAAGGGTGATCTGCGTAAAAATATATGGCTAAATGTACTGCAGTATGGGGCACAGAGCTGAGACTAGAATGGGTGCATATGTTCATCCATACTTTGGGAAAGGTGCAAACTGATTGGTACCTGGAAACAGAGCTACGTCGAGGAACCAATGAATGGTATGCGCTGACTGAAAGTTTCATTTTAACCTTAAACTTTTAGAGTGGGTTTTATTTCTTGGGTAGAGCGCTACAAGGAATTCAAGAGGTCATCTTTGATATGACAAAGCCAAAGGTTGAGCTCGCTTCGCCAGCATGGGATGCATAGCTGAGGGATATTGTCAAATGCAGAAATATGACATTTGAATAAAATGAAGAAAATCTAAGGAATATCTCAATCCCTGAATCTAAACGACAACGCGCAGTCGATGGGCCTTCAATTGAGTCAATGGATGTCACTAAGCCTTTGAAGATTCAACGGGTGAACATTGGCTATGAAGAATAAACAAAATTAGCGAAGATTGGAGATTACTGGGACGATGATACGGTGGGAAAGGTCACTGAGCTATTGACTGAGTATCAGGACCTGTTTCCTACAAATTTTTCTGAGCTAAAAGGGATAATAGGAGACCTTGGGGTCATGATGATCACTTTGAAACCATATTCGTGACCTATGAGCACCGTATCAATTGAATCTCAAGTACAAGAAGAAATTCAAGGAAGAATTGGATAAAATGGTTGTTGCAAGCGTTAGTATGAATCTTAATTGCAAGTGCAAGAAAAAAGACCACTTTAGCTGTGCACAACAAACAACCCTAACAACAAAGATGGCTCCCAATATCTTTAGATCTGCAATTCTTTGATCAAGATAAATGCTGAAAAAATCTAGATCTATGCATTAAAAGACATTAAGCAGTAAATAAAAGCAAGAGTTGCTCCATGCATCCAATAGACAAGACAAGAATATGTTAAAATAATTTTGTATTAAGGGCACCTGGGAGGAGAACATAGAAGGATGTTACCAGTCCTCCTCAATGGGATGGGTTCTTGTAAGTCCTTAGCACTTTAGATATAAAATATCTCTCTCTTGATGGTGTAGAAAACCCAGACAAATATGGAACTCAAAGGGAGCTCACAAGAAAAATAGTAGCAAAATATGACAATGATGGTGGATCAAAGTTAGACCAAAAGTATAGATCCAAAGTGATCTTTAGGCAACAAAAGGTGATGAATGAATAGACAACCCTTCTATTTATAACAAAATATTGAGTTAGTCTAGATATTGGTGCATAATTAAAATATTATTAACCAAATCAAGATCCAACTTTTATTGAATATTTTATTATATTTGTTGGAGGGAAAAAGAATTTGACTTGGGTCAAATACATTTATTTATAAATAATAAATAAATAAATGATTTATTTATCATTTTAAGGATGTGGTTGAGTAATAATCAAATAAATAATTATTCATTTAATTATTTATAAAATATTTAGTCAAATTTAACAAAGAATACTATTTAAATAAGTTTTAAATAATTATTCCTAGAAAATAATAAGATAAATAATGATTTATGTAATTAATTTTCTTTTTTTGGGTTAAATATGACCAGGAATATTAATTAAATTGTTGTTTAACTAATTATTCCTTGAGGAAAACCAAACGAATGTGGATTTGTTTAATATTTCCTCATGGGGTTTCTTGTTTAGATCATAAACAACTTAATAAAGGTGGTTTATTAAGTTATTTTTCATAGTGAAATCAATTTTACTTAGGGTAAAATTGGTCTTACATGGTATACTTTGGTCCATCTAATAGTAACAGGTTAGATGACCAAAAAATGGTGTAACAGATTGCCCCCAGCGTGCAAGCATTAGGAGCTAATCGTATGACCGAAGTACGTTGTAAGAACTCAATCAATAGACACCAAAGGGGAAGTCAGAGAGAGAGAAATATAAGGTAGAAAAAAGCGCTAGAGGACTAGACCCTGAGGAGGTGAGACTTACAGGTGCGATAAGTCTCATTTATGAGGAAGTACCTATGTTATAGGCGACGGGGGAGGCATACCTATGCCCGCCCAAGACAAAGTACAAAGAATAATGCATCCAGTAAACAAGGGACTGAACTATATAGTACATGCTGGCATAAACATGAGCCAGATAAAAATATGATAATGAATCCCACATACATACTTTGCCTGGGATAACAACCAGGACTTATACAATAATATCTGAGTACATGGGATATATTTACAACCAAAGTGCCCCTGTAAACAGGAAAGGGCTCTGAAAATCTGAATGATACATGCAAAGAAAAATGCGCTGCAAGCGGTTGAGGCCAACATCATTAGATCCGTGGAGTTGCATCAAAGGCTGCTATTAAGAGGTCATCCAGGCATGTGGGGGGCTACTTGAAGGGCCACCCACTCATGAGGTCTGAGAACATCTCACATACACCTGGGAATCATCGGTACAATCTGCTGCATCACTGAACCATCAAGTATATGGATCTCAATCATGCTGTAAGGAGCTGGGGCTGAGAAACAATCAAGTCAAAGGGAAATAAGGAGTCCCTTTGCTTGATCCGAGGCACCGAAAAAAAGTGGGAGCTGGAACCAAGGTACATCGCCCTCTAGACCTGTCTTCTAGAATGAATGATCTGATGTCGATAGAAGGAGGTCTGCCATAGGTGAGGCAATAAGGGATCCTCAACTAAGGCACGAGAGAAAATAGTAGAGTGACTGACAGACTGACACTATGGGTGATGATAAAATGGAGGGTACTGAGTAGTGAACGAATGACTTCCCTTGCTAGAGCATAAAGGGCATGGATGACCTAGCAGCAACTGACATAATATCAAAGGGGATAGGGGATAGTAGGATTGAAGGCCATAATGTGTGACATGAGAGAGGAACCAAGCAATGAAGGATGGAGGACTATGACATGATACAAAGTGACTCGGGATAGAATCCATGGATGCGATGATGACTCAACTCGGATGCTCTAAACAAGGGCGACTTGATGATGATGCCACACAGAAAAGGTCCAATGGTGATCATAAAAACATGAGTATGAGATGGTTTACTTACGATGAAATTCGACATGAGTGTGCACAAGTATGGAGGCAAAGTGGTGCCCCGATTACAAGTGTTTCAAGCGAAGAAATTCGATTTTAATGAGTGATGAAGTGACCCTTCTTGGAAAAAATGTGTCTCGTTGAAGTATTAAATCACAAAACACTAATGGATACCCATTTGAGGGCTCAGTGAGAGCTTTAAAACAATATAGACAATTTGTCAAACTGAGCTACGGTTTGGATGCAGCAGGCGAAAGAAAAATCAGGGGTTTCTCTTTTAATAAAGCATGTTCCCTCCAAATTCACTCATTTGCAAGTGGAGCTATGGTGAATGTAGAGAGGAGAGAAGGCCCTAAATCTTGCGACGATCGTAGCGGACAAAATGACCATTGGAATCGGGATCCGTCAATTGCAGGTAAGATGCTTAACCCTACTCATTCTTTTCAGTGGATTGAAAGTTCAGTTTAGGTCCCCAAAGCTCAGGAACAGACCCGTGCTCCTCTTCACGGCCAGGTTGCACTTTTTGGGGCAAAAACTACGACTTGGGTAGCAGGTTTTAGGAAGAAAACTTCGACCTATCCCATGATTGGGACTGAAAAGTGAAACCTGACAGAGAGGGATTTTTCTATGTTGTTTTTTGGCTGAGAGCTGGGTTTTTATGTTGGGATACAGTATTTCATTCCTGTACACTGACAAATATGATGGTTTTGTGCAGATATGGCAGAGTTACAGATCGACTGGAGAGAGAGAGAGAGAGAGACCTGGGCACACTATGGTTAGAGATCTGAGAGGATCATGGTGTCCGTGATGCATTGGTTAGGTTTGGGGTTCTGAATTTTGTGGAGAACCCTCTGATGAGAGCTGGAGAGCCCTTGTTGGCCCGGATTGTCAGCTATTGGGATCCGGACCATGAGGTCTTTATAGTGTAGGGGCACCGGATCGAGTTGACGGTCCAGGACATATGTTTCTTGATTGGTCTCCCACTGCTTGGGATAGTGGGGAATACACAGCTAGTGTTACCACAAGGGCGGAATATTATGGAGTTTGTAGAGTGCCATTGTCGACCAGGTATCCAGGTTAAAGGGACACGGTTACCCATAAGAGATCTAGAGAGGTTAGAGACTCATGCTGTGGCCGCAGCGGTGCTACGAATCCTGGGCAACCAGGCACTCCACCACATCACTGGAGGGCAGATGATGCCTGTGGAGAGTGTGTTGAGTGGGACCTACTATGGGTGGGCCCATATGATGTTGTCATCGTTGAAATGATAGTTTTCGTTATGCAGGCAGTAGGTGAACCATGATTGCACATATGGGATAGTGTTGTTCTCGCTCTTCTTTGAGAATATCCCGACACTTCGACCTAGCATGAAGCTCCAGGATGGGGGCCTGAGGGAGCCCAAGATGTGCCAGTGGGGGCGAATACTGTGCAGAGGGGGAGGTGAGGCGGTCGGATGGGCGTTCCAACCCGAGTTATTTTCCCATTGGGATCATATGCCATTATACAGAGACGACTATCCTTATAGTGGGATGAGTTATCGTGGGGACCCGGATTTGCGACTGCCGCCTGGTCGAGTATGGGTGCCTGATAGTAAGTGAAAAATTTATATTCTTTTGTGTGCATTATAAAGTTTTAGAATATTGTACATGGACCTAGTGGATCGAGAGCACCGCAAAATGAGGATACAGTGGCTCTCTTGGAGGACATCTGTCGTAGATGTGAGAGACTGCTGACTGGTGTATCAGAGCACGGCTGGCAAGACTTGGTTGACCAGTACATAGAGCCATGTATTGGTCTACCCTCAGAGTGGTGAGGGGTCATGTGGCGCATGGCGATGACCAGACAGGTGATGCATGATCTACAAGCTGCAGGAGCAGAGCCACTGGCTCGGGATCCTCCAGATAGTGATTAGTTGTGTAGGGGCAGGTGGTGCCCCCAGTTTTGAGTTTTTGTAACATGCTATGGGCATGTCATAAGTATCAGAGTTAATGGACTCTAAAAAATGTTATACGACACATATTATGGATATATATTGTTTTGATGGTTTTTTGTTGTTATTGTCTTCTGTTAAATGCATGTGCTAAATGCCAATCTAGAATATTTTTTCCAATGCTATCTACATAGTGATTTTGTGCTCTACGTACATCACTGAATGTAATGATTTCAAATTCACACATCAAAAGCTTCACTCATAAATATCTTCTAAAAAGGATAGGATTATGCACATGATATACACCATTCAATTGCTTGACAAGAAGCAGGGAATCTAAATGAACATGAAGGTGGAGGATGTGATGGGAAAGGGAATCGGCTAATAAACCTCGCACTACATCATATTTGGCTTGATTATTGGTGGCAATATCAATGCATACACTGTTCAAGAGAACAAGCGAATGCAAGGGGGTAAAAATGGCCCAACATGTTGAGGTTAGATTTCGGGAGTAGCGACTTGCACCATTGGCATAACGATATAAGGTTTGGATGGGAGGTCCATCTAAAAGGTGCCATAAGACAATAAATGGGAGGATGATGAACAATGCTGGCAACCTGAGTGAAAAGTAGAAATCAAACCAACACTGTGAGAGGGAGTGATCTGGGTAAGATGTCTACTACCTACACATCGACGGTTAGGTGGTGTGTGGTAGCTACCGGAGGTGTAACTTGTGTGCAAGTCATGGAAGTCACCATAGACACGAATGGTGCCATCCCACTTATGGGCAGGAAAGATGAAGTCAGTGGTGGACAAGGCTTCCATGATGTCATCATAAAAATAGAATATGGAATCACTGGAGGAAGGGAGACCACATGACGTGGTGAAGCTACTTGACTTATCATCATGAGAAGAAAGTTTCACATGCGCATCATCATGGGGGATGACAAAAGAACAAGCATATAAGGGATCTACTGATGTTGAGCCCAAGGTGATCACTGAAGGGAGGTCGAGCGAAACAAAAGGGGAAGACTCAAAGGGAGTTTCCACTGAGGGTCTCATGGATGATGATAGGTAGAGGATGGTGGCTCCAGGCTCCGTCATCTCAACATCAGGAGGGGGAATGTCAATGGGAGCGGGTAAATCCTCAAGCTGGTCTGAAGCATACTGCACAAGAACAAAAGAGGCAGATTGGTTCTGTTCAATCTCGTACTCCCGAACTACCTCCAAAGAGGTGCAGTAATGTGTGAGGCTGGGACAGTGGTGGGAATAATGGCCATGGAGATCACACAAAGCAAAAGGTTGGTTGGTGTGAATAGTCTTAAGGTTCTTGGCTACAGTCAAGGAAGAAACAGAGGCTTCAGGTACCATAGACTTACGGAACGCAACATTAACCATGGGCTTGATACGGGGCAACTCAGGATAGGTATAGGTGGCATGACCAGCGACATCACACAAAGCACAAGGCTTTGGAGGCGGAGGAGGTGCAGGGTCAGTGGGGGCAACCTTTTCTTTTATGCCCTTTTATGAGCTTTTCCCTTTTTACCCGAAGTAGTCGCAACAAGAGAAGGTTCTTGTTGAGGTGGTTGAGGCACTATAACAGTGGGGGAAGTCATAGGGATCAGTTGAACCAGGGTCAAATCAAGGTAAGGTTTGGGTTGACCAGGTGGGGTAGCAGCTGGGGGGTCGAGGTACCAGATGGGGATCCCCAGGGTAATATTTGGAAGAGATAGGGTAGCCATGACAAGTACCGAGAACAGTCCAGGAGGGGGAGCTAGGAACCGTATCTAACCGGAGGGTTAATGGCCAGGCAGGATGGCTCTGAGATGGTTAAAGCCTAGAGGAACCATTATAAGAGGGTAGAGAGGCTCATGGATACTAGCTATAGGTGAAGGGCTAGGAGGAGGAGGTCCAGAAGGTCGAATTGAAGGGCTAGGAGTAGGTTGCGGAGGGCAAAGCTACTGACTAGCAGAAGCGGGCCACTTGAGGGAAGCCCGAGATGATTGCATCATGCAAACATTCGATGAGCTGGGATTAGAGAAAGGAGGAGGAAGACCAGGGAATGTACCAAGCAAAGAGGAGTCTTTGTAGACTCCGGGTGAGACACTAGTCAAGGGATCGATGATTTTCTTATTGGCCACCGAAGATATGATGGATTCGGGGGAGGTCTGAGACTTTGGTTCGTAATATGTCAACTGGTTGATGGTGACTATATTTCCATTATGGGGAAAGGAAATCTTTCGGTGAACCACAAATGGTACAACCTACATTTCATAGGTGTAGCTACAACCCAATATAATGCTGTAATCTAAGGGGGCATCAATGAATTCTACGTCAACGCAAATAGTTTTTCCCACAAGAGTAATAGGAAAATTGTGGAACAGGCCAATGGGATGGGAGGCATGGCCATACCACTCTCGGAGAGTGATCGTGGAAGGGGCCAATTCAAGTGATTCGATTTGCTTCCAAACTGAAGCGGACATCATGCAGGTGGATTCCCCCTCATCAATGATACACCGGGAAACTTTGGCGTTCCAGATCTTGACTATGATTTGGAAGGCGACAGAAGCAAGAAGAGGAGGATGTTCTAACTGGTCAGCATTGAAGACGATCAATTGATCATTTGAATAATCTACAACACCCATGGTAGATAGTAGAGATTTTCGTTGTGAAGGGCATGATTGGAGGAGTTCCAACGTTAAGATGGCAGCAGGAGATTGTGCCAAATCATCTACTATGCTATACGAATGGGCAGCTTTGCCAGAAGTAGCATTTATGTGTAATGGTCCCTTATGGATATTGGTATGAACCTCTGCCATACATGCTACCAGGAGGGGGAAAAGTGCAGGAGGTGCTGGCCCCTCCTTGAGGGACACCATAGCCCATTAGAGGTTGAGCACATGGATGAGAGAGAGCTACAATGATACCGTCGGTGGCATGAGATGCCCCTTGTGCGTTGGCACCACCGGGTCTGGGAAGATCAGGTAGAATGGTATAAAGATAGCCCGACTGAGCGTAGATCAGGTCATATTTTAATGCAATTTGGAGAGAGGCTTCTTCAGTTTGAGGGAAATTCGATGTGACATATTTTCCTATAGCAGGCAAAAGGGATCTAGGGAACTAGTCCATGTAGACACAGTCTTCAAAGGTAGGGGCTCGACATAGGCTCTTTGTTCTCAGCCATTCTTGGACATGATCAGATAGGCAGGTCACAGACGATTGACAGAAAGAAGTCAAAAGTTTGGTACTAGTGTCATAATGAAGGGGAAGCTGGAAGTAAGACAAAAAATCTTGGTCAACAGTTGCAAAGGTGGTATGAGAGGATGAGGCCTGATCAACATACCACTTAGAATCTTTGCCAGTAAGCATACATTGGAACAACCGAAGATGGACAGAGTCATCGGTAATGGAGTTAGACGAATACCACATGTGGAACGATCGAACATGATTTGTAGGATCTTCTCGAGAAAGGCCATCAAACTTGGTGATATCGGAAGGGAGCTTTGTTGGCATAGCAGGCCAACTAGCATCATGGGGTATAGGGTCATTTATCAACTGATTAAAATCAGGAAGACTGAGGCCTGCCATATAGGGGAGCAAGGGAGAAACTGGGGTAGTTCCTGTTGCAGTCCCACTAGTAGTATTCCCAGCATTAGGGCCAGGGTTACCACCAGCGTTAGGTCCTGAACCAGACATGGTGAAGGTGACAGGGGGAGAACCAGGGGTGAAACCAGAAGGGGAACCCAATGAACTAGAAGAGGAGTTGGAGTGCGGACTCTGTGGAGGACTAACTCGAATCTTGCGTGGAGGAGTTAGTCTTCCAATTGGAAACTGAGGGTGAAGGCTAAGAAGTCTCCAGGATAAATGCCTTGGTGGCGCAATGATGAAGGCACAAACACGGCACAAAGGGAAGAGAGACCAACAAGAGCAAAGAGGTGTCGGATCAACTGATTACAATTTCAAAACAAGGGCAAAGAGTTGCAAGATCAATTGATTTCAATGTTAAATTCTTTGCTTGGCGATGTTAACCAAGCTCTTCTTTACTTAGGGTGTGTGCGTTAAGTGTGTAAATTTTAATTTTTAAACCCAGATGTATGTAGAGAAAAAGGAAAAGTGTGTTGTATAACTGTAAATAAACCTGCAGATAACAGTATATGAAACTGAAATAATAGAAAACAAGCAACTAATTATGCATTAATCTAAACCCAAGGAGGCGGGCCTCTCAATAACTAGTCTGTAGGTGGGCAAAAATTTAGTCAAAACACACCAAAATAGCAAATAGATCTAAATTTAGAAGGGAAAATGATCTATAAGGTCAGATCTGCTGGAAATAGGTGCAGACAAACAACAAAAAATCAGAGGAAAAATTGCTGCAAATGAGGTGGTGAAAGGCTATAACCTGGAGGGAAGCGGAGGGGACCCTAGAGGAAAACCAAAACAAAACTAAAAGGAGGTGTTGTGGATGGATAAATAGCCAATATGAAGTGGATTTGAAGGTAAGGTATCAGATCTGAAGAAATGGCTGAACACTATGAAATTTCAGACAACCTGCAGTAGCTAAAACTCTTCCACAAAAGGTGGAGGGTATTGAAGCCCTAGGGGGCTAGGTTCCCACTTTGTTGAGAAAAAAAGAAAAATTACAGGTCCAAAATGGGTGGAGACAGAGGTCAAACAACCCTGAATAGAGGCCTAGAAAAACCCAGAAAAATCTCAGAAAAATTCCCGCAAAAAGTCTAGGTCGCAGTTTCTGACCTGTTTTCTGCATTGGCCGCAAGTTTTGGTTTGTTTTCTGCACCCTGGAGTTTGAGGTCATAGGTTTTGGCCCAAAAATTTTGAACTTCACTTCCAACACTCTTGAGATCAAGTTTCAGCAGAATGTGTCGTCCCAGCTGCAGTTGATGTCTGTCATCTGCGCAATAGGTCCGAAAACACACAGAAGTTATAATTTTTAATGTTTTAGGATCTTATAGGTTAAAAACAACATCAATAAAAGAAAAAAAAGAAGCTGAAGAGAAATCCTAGGGTTTGAAGCAGTTGGATATGCAGGGATCTAAAATACGACAAAGGTCATAATTGTAAACCCTTGTGGAGTCGCCAGTTGTTAGTATGAATCTTAATCGCAAGCGTACGAAAAAATACCACTTTAGCTGTGCATAACAAACAACCCTAACAAAAAAATGCGGCTGCCAATATCTTTAGATATGTAATTATTTGATCAAGATAAATGCTGCAAAAATCTATATCTACGCATTAAAAGACATTAAGCAGTAAATAAAAGCAAGAGTTGCTCCATGCATCCAATAGACAAGACAAGAATATGTTTAAAGAATTTTGTATTAAGGGCACCTAGGAGGAGAACATAGAAGGATGTTACCAGTCCTCCTTAATGGGATGGGTTCTTGTAAGTCCTCAACACTTCAAATATAAAATATCTCTCTCTTGATGGTGTAGAAAACCCAGACAAATATAGAACTCAAAGGGAGCTCTCAAGAAAAATAGTAGCAAAATATGACAATAATGGTGGATCAAAGTTAGACCAAAAGTATAGATCCAGAGTGATCTTTAGGCAACAAAAGGTGATGAATGAAAGGAAAACGCTTCTATTTATTACAAAATATTGAGTTAGTCTATATATTGGTGCATAATTAAAATATTATTAACCAAATCAAGATCCAACTTTTATTGAATATTTTATTATATTTGTTGGAGGGAAAAAGAATTTGATTTGGGTCAAATCCCTTTATTTATAAATAATAAATAAATAAATGATTTATTTATCATTTTAAGGATGTGGTTGAGTAATAACCAAATAAATAATGATTTATATAATTATTTATGAAAGATTTAGTCAAATGTAACAAGGAATATTATTTAAATAAGGTTTAAATAATTATTCCTAGAAAATAATAAGATAAATAATGATTTATCTAATTAATTTCCTTGTTTTGGGTTAAATATGACCAGGAATATTAATTAAACTACTTTTTAACTAATTATTCCTTGAGGAAAACCAAACAAATGTGGATTTGTTTAATATTTCCTCATGGAGTTTCCTATTTAGACAATAAACAACTTAATAAAGGTGGTTTACTAAGTTATTTTTCATAATGAAATCAATTTTACTTAGGGTAAAATTGGTCTTACATGGTGTAATTTATTCCATCTAATAGTAACAGGTTAGATGACCAAAAAATGGTGTAATAGCAAGAATTATAGAGGAAATAGAAGAATATGATTGGGTGAGTCCTATGGTGGTGTGGGATAAGAAGACTAAATGAGAAATAGTATTTGCATAGATCTGTGCAAACTAAATGATTCCTGCGTTCATGATCCGTTCCCGACCCCATTTTCTGATGAGATTCTGGAAAATGTAGGAGGCCAAGAGGCTTATTCATTTACATATGGGTTCTCAAGATATCACCAGATCAAGATTGCGCTAGAAGATAGAAGTAAAAAAACCTTTGCAATAGAATGGGGATAATTTTAGTATACAATCACACCTTTGTTAGTGTGTTTGGTGCACGCATGTACGAAATCAAAACAACTTAAGGGGTGTGGTTTGCCCTCTTAAGTTATTGGTACCAGGCAGAAAAAGAAGTGGAGTCAAGAAAGTTAGTGGAACAAGCTAGAATCATAAACATACTAGATAGGGAAATAGCATGCATATATAAACTAAAAATAAACTAAACTAAAGAAAATAAAACAAAAACTTTGAATAGAGTAAAAAAAATGCAATAATCCAAATGGTGGCTCTTCGGCCCCTCTTATTGAGTGCTGGTAGGAAATGAGGATGAAAATTTAACCCTCTTGCCAAAGGGCCCTTAGAACATGGGTTCTTAGTCCTGATGCAATGATGTTTTTACTTCCAAGCTTGCTTTGGTGCAAAGTCTCCCTCTCTCTACTGTGGTGGACTGAACTTGTTGGATGGCCAACAATTGAGTCCCCTCTATCTTCAACTCTGGATCACACACTGTTGGTATTGCTTGGGAAATTCTGGCCAACATAAAAATTTGCTCTCACATTCTTCATCTCTTATTTTCTTTGTATAGGAGAATTCAAATCCTCCTTCCTTCTCTTGGTACATTGTGGATGGTGACCCAAGAGAGGGGGATGATTCCATTGTGTGCCACAAATTTTCCATTGTGTGCTCCCTTGATGTCTAAGGAGGCTTTGGTGGTTGTCCTTAGGTGGCTTCAAATGTGAGAGTGTGCTTTTTTTTAGTCCTAGAAAGTGACTTCCGCCACTCCCAAGATTGCATGCATTTCGAGTAAAAAAGCACGCAAAGGCACTCTTCATGAATGATTATGTGCGAAAAATCATTTATGACTTGCTCAAATTTGATTTTTCCTCAGATCTTAGTTTTAAATACTTTCTAGATTCTCTAATGTATTTCAGCCTTGTAAATCCTTCTGCCTGACATTAAATAATGTCGTGTTCTTCTTGTACGATTTTCCAGTGTTAACAGTTTCCCCCTAATGTGTGAGGTCTAGGAAGAGCTGTATAGCCGAAATATATTATAGTTTCTTTTCTATATATTGTGCGTAGAGAGAGAGAGACCTGCATGAAGCTCAAAATTGGAGACACCCTGCACCGGTTCGAAGAATGACCATGCCCTATGGGACCCCTGTAAGAAAATATGATACAATATATATAAAAAATTTCTACGAGGGGGGCATGTACCATGCTCATGATGTTGTGGCTAGTTAAACAAATCTATTTGACAGATACATGTTCTGTCTGTGTCACTAATATGGTAGTGATCTAGTGGTTGCTGACGATGACTGTTGACGCCCTCTAGGGCATTTTTTCTTTGACAATAGGTGGAATGTGGTACCCATATGCGTAAACTTGGTATGAAATATAGTTGTGCATTGTACGCATAGGTGTTGGCTAGGACCTTCCCGTGTAAGAATTGTTGAAAGAGATGCTTATGAAGGCACGAGTCTTTGACGAATTTGATCAAAGTGCAATGGTTGTAAGGTATGATACCATCTTGACATGAAATATTTTGTTGTAGTCAAATGCCAGGAGGATCGATGACATCTGTGGGAAATGATGTCTCCCACAGTGCCACTTGAGGATGCCCCTTTTATGGAGAGGGGTGATCCAAGGTACTGCATCCTTTTTAGAAAATAGGTGTTGAAGTCGACAAAAAGGAAGCCTCAACTGAACGAGGGGTCACTGATATGAAGGGTAATGGACCTAGATGTGATGGGTTTAACATAGGCATGTTGGCGAGGGGTGATTGAAAACTGATGATGGGGATTAAGTGGCCCAAGGTCGAAGTATATTAAGCAGCTTGGCGGTAGTCATAGTTATTTCTGATGGGGAAATCCCTGGAGTCGGTAGGACTTCTAGGGTGGCTATAAACTAGATATGAATATCATGGTGGCTTATGCGTGAGGGTGTAATATTCTGATCAAGGGTGTTCAGGGATTGCTACCATGGGAAAAAATATGAATGTGTAATATTCCTAATTAGTCATAAGCTAATGGGAATATTCATTTTTGTTTTATTTTTCTGTGTCATGAATAAATGTGTAAAGGAGGATCAATAAAACTCCTAAACAGTGAATAAATCAATGCCACATGTGAACAAAGCTAAATATGGGCTATTTAAATAAGCACCCTTAGGTGTGAAAGGGGATGAATCTTTGGACTGGGTCAACCAAAACCGAATCTACAACGCTGTCTTGGAGGAGTGGCCATCAATGAGGCACGTCACAGTTTTAGATGGAGATGGCTCATGTGAAATGGACTATTTCATTGGAGGTGGTTTAGGGTTTGCAAGCTCTCAAATTATAAAAGGAAGATGATGGAAGCATGAGAAGGTTTTTGATGAACATTATATTTCTAAATGTATTTTCTATTTAGATATATATCATTCTCTGGCTGTTTAGCTGGGAATAATGTCGTTTAGCATTAGGTGTTCCTGATTGGGAATCCCACCTCTTTCCTTGAGGGGCCTCTTGGAAGAGTCTTGCATTTATTGTCCACTGTCAGGCATTTGGCCAAGCTTCTTCTTCCAACTACAACACAGATCCTATTGAGGGTTTGGTTGTCTTTGAAAGATGCAACAAGTGGAAGCTAGATCTACTCAGATCTAGACCATTTTAGTGCTCCTTTTCAGTGGGAAAGTCTTCTACTCCATTGACAAGTGATTATTGGATCATTGGAGCATCAAATTCAGATCTTAGCATGTGGCCAAACATATCCTAAACCCTAGAGCACAGTTTTACTTCCAAATCTGCGTTTTTTTGTAGGTGCTGTTGCAGGGTCATTTGGCATAACTTTTTGGAGGAGTGATTTACATGTGTTGGGGATCTACCCTTCACCTTTGAGATTCATTTCTCAGGGTCATTATATTGTATATATCAGATCAGTTCTCAATACTTCATAATTTCTGAATATTTCTGCAGATCTACTCCATGTACTTCATGTATTGCTAAAAACCCCAAGGGGATTTTGAAGAAGAGTCTTTATAGTGTATGGATCTGTCATAGATCTGAATTTTCATGCATTATTTTTCTCTAGATCTAAGTTTTAATCAACAGCTATTGTAGCCTCAATAAAATAATGCTATCGAAGAAATTTCTTCTCATATACATGGTTGTAGCACCTCTTTTGACAGATTTATTTCATTGGAAGCCTTCTATTTCCTCTTGTACATCTTACGAGCCTAATTGTACATCTGATTTGCTGTTGTAAATGGTAAAGTAGGGTCTCCATATTGGCATCCTACTATGTTTTAGATGATTTGCGTTATTTTTGCTGCAGTATTGTTATATATTGCCATAGTCCCCATTTTGGGATATTACAGTGGTATTAGAGCAATCATCTTGGCACAGCCTGTGCCTCTCTAAATAAGCCAATTTGTATTTTCAAGGAAAGGGAAGACAAAAAAAGTTTGATTACACTGAAGACAAATAAGACAAGGGTAAAACCCCTTTATCTGGAAGGATGACTAGAGAGGAGTTCTCAAAAACTCTTTTCCAAGCTGTTCATGAGCTTAAGAGAGAGATCCCAGGAATGAGGAGGGAAAGACATGAAGATCCATCAAGAAGACTTGCACATGAAGGAAGCCCCAATTATTCATATTATGTGTGTGAGAACTCAGCCACACAATCAGATCTACAACACTGTAGCATGCCTACATTCCTTGCAAGAGAAGAATTAGAAGGAGAAACACCAAAGGAGGAGACTCTTGGTGACTGTCTCCAAGAATATGAATTTGAATCTAGAAGATTCAGGGAGCATCTAAGCTTCCAAGAGTTTTTTCAACTTAAATAAGAAAGAAGATCCAGAAAATACAATAGAAGAAGAGGGTGCATGCAACACACTTTGGGTAGATTCTTTCTACCTACTTTTGATGGATCACCCGAGAGCTCAGCCAAGTCTTGGGTAAGAAAGCTAGACACATATTTCCAGCTTCATCAACTTTCAAAAGAAGAAGCCATAAAAGTAGTAGCACCGCATCTCCAAGATAAGGCTTATGTTTGGTGGTTATTTGAATCTTCTTCATTGAAAAATGTAAATATCTCTACTTATGAAAAATTCACTAGGAGATTAGTGAAAAGATTTGATTTTAAGAAATCTGAAACTTCTTTGGGTGAGCAAGCCAAGCCCAATAATTCAGAATCTTTGCATGAGTTGGAAGGATCCATGAAGCCAACTCTAGTTCAAAACATTGTTGAAGGGGTAAAAGATCTGCTACATGATTTGCCAAGGGCAAAGGCCCCACTTCAGCAAGAAATTTCTTCTCAAGAAGAAGTCATGAGGATTCCTTTTTCATAAGTATATCAAGAAAAAGGGACTCTTAATGATGAGGTATTCTCCATTGATGAGGAGAAGGAAGAGGATGACCTAGAAATATCCTCCAACGTTGTGACAACAGGAGGAGATCTACTTCTATTTGGAGATGGATATGAAGCAATTGCTTACACTAGGAGGGCTCTTGTATCTTTGAAAGAAGTCCCAAGGGATATTATACATGAATATAATGAGCATCATGTGTCTATGATGGTAGAAAATGAGACAAAATCATGGAGGAAGTGTGTTCCAACATTGCATACAGTTTTGGGAACACACACTATGTTAGATTATTCCCTTGTGATCAAGACTCTTGATACCAAGGAGATGCTAGGTGCACATGGGCTGATAACATGTGAAGAAAGCACTTAGACTATGAGATCTTGCAGAAGGTAGGAGAAGAAGAAAAAATGAGGGATCACAACGCTGACATGATATGAGGTGATCCACTATCACATGGAGGAAAAGATGGGGAAATTGCTCCAACTAGAAGCACTCTTGCATCCTTAAGAGTGATACCCCATTATCATGAGGCTTACACACAAAAATCAGAGATGGATTTGCGCAATGGAAGAAATTATATGTTGGTCACATCTGTTATGCACATGGGAATGAGCCATGAGACATCATTATCTTGTGGTAAACCACCTGGGAGATCACCAGATTCAAATTTGGTGAAAGATGTTTCATGCAATGATGCTCCATTCATAGATCCAATAAGGAAGGGAGAATTATAAGACCATACTACAGCGTTGAGAGTATTGGGAAAGCTCGAGGAGAGGGGAATTTTTTTTCCCTTAACACCATTATCCATTCTCTCATCTCATACTACACTAAGAAAAAATGCTGCAAGGATGAAGGATGACACCATCATGGAGCAAGGAAGGCAATCTTTGGATGTGAAGAATTAGAAGATAATTTCATTTGGAGAGCAAGCTTCCATACATGATAGGAGATGGTGGTCACACATGCATACTTTGGCAAGGCCAAGGAGGATTTGGATAGATGACAACCTTCCATGGGGGACTAAATTCCAAGAAATTCCATTTTCTATTGAGCATGTGCATATGAAAGGAGGGCAGCAAGGAAGGAATAGCAACCTTCCATCTTATACCTTTGGCATGGGAGATCTCATGGAGGAGAGAAATGGGAGGCATGGCCTTCCAACATACACCTTGGGCATGGGAAATTCCAAGGAGAAGAGCAGCAGCATGACAAACATTTCAGTTGACACATTATCAGTGCTATCATTGTTGGGCAAATTAGATCCATATTGTAAATCCCAACTGTTGGTGGAATATTCCAAGGATCTTCACACATGCATGATTCTTGATGAATTGCTACATGATGAGAGCTATTCAATACAAGATGGAGTCATCTATGATCATGGTAGGATCTTCTTGTTTAGAGCCTCCAAGCTCAAGGAGAAGTTACTACAAAGGGCCTATGAATATTTCTATTTCAGCCACACATATTCTATGAAGCTCAACAACATCATCTTGAGGAGCTACTATTGGGAGGGCTTTGAAGGAGAACTATATCAACATTGTCAAAGATGCATGTACCTTGTGGAGATGGAGCAGAAAAACAAATATGTTGGAGAGTTAATTCAGCCTTCTCTTCCTTCTTTTGAGAGAGGAGATGGATCTATGCACCACTCCATTTGTATGAGGAGGACTATTGGTGAAGAAAATGCTCATTTAAAACATATTTTATTTTCTGATTGTATGCATTATTTCACCATGTTTTTGTAGACCATGAATCCAAGGAGGAGTAGCATATCTTATGAACTTCATGGCCAACCTTGGGCCACAAAAATTTCTGAACTTGGCCACTCCCTTGGTGGACAAAGGGAGATCTTGTTTCATGATGGCTGCTTTCCTAAGGCACCAAACATATATTACACTTTCAACTATAGTGAGATTGCTTGGGCAACAAGTAAGTGGTGGGAAAACCACTTACCACATCTTGATTTGATGCAGGCAGGAGATGCACTGCGCTAGTTCCACATGTGGGACTATGAACCACCTCCATATGCACAAATTTCTATTTGTTTGTACAATGTTTTGCTCCCATACATTGATGATTTACTTGTAATTTTTATGGGAATGTATGGAGGGAGGATGGGGGGTTTGCATGTGCCTAATGGGCTAGAGATTCTCTATGCATCTCATGCTACATGTTTCAGGGAGAAAATTTGGCAAGCCATGTTTGTTTCATGTGAGTTATTGTCTCCTTGTGGGATGGAGTATTTACATCTCATGAGAACTTTGGAGGAACATTTCATGGAGGGTTGGATTGGTGAACACTTATCTTATGGAGGAGGCTTAACCCATGATGGTGTCACCAATGGAGGAGAAGGAGAATTGTAGCACTCACCTTATCAGTTTCTTGAGGACAAGCAACATTTTGGAGGGGAGGACTGTAATATTCCCAATTAGTCCTAAGCTAATGGGAATATTCATTTTTTAATTTTATTTTTCCATTTAATGAATAAATGTGTAAAGGAGGATCATTAAAACTCCTAAATAGTGAATAAATCAATGCCACATGTGAAAAAATCTAAATCTGGGCTATTTAAATAAGCACCCTTAGGTGTGAAAGGGGCTGAATCTTTTGACTGGGTCAACCATGACCAAATCTACAACGTTGTCTTGGAGGAGTGGCTATCAATGAGGCACAATGCAGTTTTAGATGGAGATGGCTCATGTGAAATGGGCTATTTCATTGGAGGTGGTTTAGGTTTGCAAGCTCTCAACTTATAAAAGGAAGAGGATGGTAGCATGAGAAGGTTGTTGATGAACATTATATTTCTGAATATATTGTCTGTTTAGATATATATCATTTTCTAGCTGTTTGGCTGAGAATAATGATATTTAGCATTGGGTGTTCCTGATTGAGAATCCCACCTCTTTCATTGAGATGCCTCTTGGAAGAGTCTTGCATTTCTTGTCCATTATCAGGCATTTGGCCAAGCTTCTTCTTCCAACTACAACGCAGATCTTGTTGAGGATTTGGTTGTCTTTGAAAGATGCAGCAAGTGGAGGCTATATCTACTCAGATCTAGACCATTTTCAAGTGCTCCTTTTCAGTGGGAAAGTCTTCTATTCCATTGGAAAGTGAGTATTGAATCATTGGAGCATCAAATTCAGATCTTGGCATGTGGCCAAACATATCCTAAACCCTACAACGCAGTTTTACTTCTGGATCTACGTTTTTCTGTAGGTGTTGTTGCAGGGTCATTTGGCATAAATTTTTGGAGGAGTGATTTACATGTGTTGGGGATCTTCCCTTCACCTTTGAGATCCAATTCTGAGGGTCATTATATTGTATATATCAGATCAGATCTAAATACTTTAGAATTTCTGAATATTTCTGTAGATTTGCTGCTTTTTGATCTCAGATCTACTCCATGTACTTCATGTATTGTTGAAAACCCTAAGGGGATTTTGAAGAAGAGTCTTTATAGTGTATGGATCTGTCATAGATATGAAATTTCATGCATTATTTTTCTCTAGATCTAAGTTGTAATCAACAGCTGTTGCAGCCTCAATAGAATAATGCTATCAAAGAAATTTATGCTCATATACATGGTGTAGCACCTCTTTTGAGGGTTTTCTTTCATTGGAAGCCTTATATTTCCTCTTGTACATCTTATGGGCCTCATTATACATTTGATTTTCTGTTGTAAATGGTAAAGAAGGGTCTCCATATTGGCCTCCTACTATGTTTTAGATGATCTGCATTATTTTTTCTGCAGTATTGTTATATATTGTTGCAGTCTCAATTTTGGGATATTACAGAATGAGAGGGAGGGGGACGTAGTGCACTGTTTGTAGTCTTTGTACACTTACCAAAAGAATAAAATAATGGGTTTTTTTTTTTACAAATCACAGAGATGGGTGCCCCAAAACATGAAAGTGTTTTCTCACTGATGTTGTGAGGAAGGTGTTTTGTTGAGGGTGGGGGCCCCATTGGTTGGTCTCATGTGTAAGGTTGATGAAGCGGACGAAAAAGTATCACAGATGGGATTACGTTGGTGGAGGTATGGTGGGCCAAATTCAAGGCATGATAGTGTGCTTTTGATTTGCTTGTACAACCTAGTCGTCTGGGAAGGGGGTTTTATTCTGTATGGTAAAGCTTGACCTTTATGCATGGTGGATGGATGGGCATGAGGTGCTTCCCGGACTAAAGTGGTCTGGCCATGGCATCACTTTTGTTATAATATATGGTCTACTGTGGGTGACGAGCACCACAGAGGGGAGGCTCTACTGACCAACGAGGATGTTTATCATGTGCAGGGTGAGGTGATGATAAACACGGTTGGATATGTGGAACCTATCGTTGATTTCTAATGGAGAAATGATGTCAGGATATGAAAAATTTTCTAGGACTCTATCATGCTGGGGGTAGAATGATACCTAATCTGGAACTTTTAATGGATGGAGTTGTGAATGGTTTGCGAGCTTTTCCTGCAAAAAAAACTACCTCAAGTGAAAGAATCTTCTTTATCAAATATTATTGAAATTCACGAGCTTTAAAAAAGAAGACAAGAGAGGGCATACCTGCCGGCGCTGAAAAATTATTTTTTTGGGAGTGAAAATGTGTGGTATCTCCCTTGGCTCCTAGTTTTGATTTCAGCTGGGGTTGCACCCAAAATGAGATCACAGGGGGTGTTGCTGGTTACTACCCCCTGTCTAGGATCTCCCTTTTGTTTGTTCCTCGACATCTTTTTGCAGCATTTGGAGGATTGTCATAATTCTCCTGGTTGTATGATTGTTGATGAGCCTAGGAAGGGTTGCACTAGATTGAACAGTGCATTACGTTGTGCCAGTGGTCCATTTTGTGTAGGGAATAAGGGATATTGGTTCCCTTGTCCCTAGTTGGTATATGAGTGCTGGGGTGACTTTCATGATAGCTAGGTTGTGATATGTTCTAAGTAGAATCATATGAGTATCCAGGGTGTTGATTACTGCTTCCTAGGTGTCCTTGGGCCAAATACCCGATCAAAACGTCTTTGGAATCGATGCACATGGTACTACTGCTGCCTAGGTGATCTTGGGAAAAAGACCCGATCAAACCGTTTACAGAATCTATGAGCATGGTACTACTGCTGCCTAGGTGATCTTGGGTCAAAGACTCGATCAAGGTGTCTGCAAAATCAACCTTCCTAGTAACTCTCTGAGTATCATGGGTGTTACTGCTGCCTAGGTGATCTTGGGTTAAAGACCCATATCAAACTATCTGCAGAATCGACCTACCTGGTAACTCTCTAAGTATCATGGGTGTTATTGCTGCCTAGGTGATCTTGGGTCAAAGAACTGTATCAAACTATCTGCATAATTGACCTACTTGGTAACTCTCTGAGTATCATGGGTGTTACTGCTACCTAGGTGATATTGGGTTAAAGACCCATATCAAATCGTCTGCAAAATTGATGTGCATGATCACTCCATGAATACAGATTACTGTTGCCTAGGTGACCTTGGGTCAAAGGCCCAATCAAGCCGTCTGCAGTAATCAATGCGCCTGATAACTCAAGAGGATGAGGTGACCAGGTTCCCCTGTCCCTGGTTGGTGTATGGTGGCTTGGGGGGAGGAGGGACAAATGGTTGTCTTTCTACTGACTGTTGTTGCTCCTATAGGTATAGAATGGCACAAGGTTCATCTCCAGCAGACACGATGGGGGGATCCTCTTGATAGGATCGCTCGATGGCGTGTAAGGCATCCCTATATCGCGGGATCTCTGGGCAGTGATGGGTATAGTGCTCATATTTGTTGCAGATACCTCATGCATGATTGGTACGAAATGCTTTGCCTTTGCCTTTTGTGGCAAGTTCCTTTTTATGGGAACACGACGTCATGATGTTTGCCTCAAAGTTGAGGAGTGGTTTTAATTCATCTAGCTCTGGGCAGATATGGGTAGGGTGTCCTATTACATCACATATGGTGCAAACTAGTGATTCCCATTGTATGGTGGGGGTCTCCATCTTCTTTCCTCTCTTATCGTTTTTCTTAGCCATAACCACCAGTTTTGCAATGGGAATTTCCTTTGCAGGGATGGTTTCGATTGTTTCTTGGACGGGTGGGGCCTCCTCGGGACTGAAGGGCTTCAACCCTTTGGTAGTGATGTGTGTGGATCCTGTCCCTGTAGGGGGGATGAGATACCAGACCGATATTTCTAACGATATATTTGCTAACACCATTGTTACCAAAACCTGTTGGGAGATGAAACCAGCTAGGGGGTAGAGGAAAGGCATTTGGGAAGCAGCGTAGGTGAGAGAGGCTGCCATGGCCTAAGACTCGGTGTTATTGCTACTTCTATCCATGTCCTGAATAGCTTCGGCACTTGATGTGGACATCATGCACACCGAAGCCCCTTTAACATTAGGTGATGACTCAGGGATAATGGGAGGATCTCCTAGGAATGATCCTAGAATGGACAATGGTTTTAACTGGCCAGGGCCATATTCTTGGTACCATGACAACGCATTCGAGGATATATATACATAGGATAGAATTACATCAGCGTTTTTTAGGGTTCACTTCTCACTATGCATCAATTCGTCGAAAATAATGATGTGGTCCTCATGGGGGAACATCATAATGTGGAAGACGGATGAGGATATGGCTGACATGGCATACATATAACTCCGACCAAGGAGTATATTATAGTCCAAGTGAGTGTCGAAGACTTCAATGTCTATATGGACCATATTTTCGGCTAAGCAGAATGGGACATTTTGGTAGAGGCTGACGGGCGTCGAAGGATGACCGTCATATGCTCTAAGAGTGATGACTGAAGGTTTTAGTTCGGGAGAACCTAACTTCTGCCAAAATTTTTTTGACATGATGCACGTGGATGTACCCTCATCAATGACACATCAGTGAATGGTGATATTCTAGACTGATACTAATATCTGAAAGACGACCATTGAAGGAAGCCTAGGGGGGGCTTTGTCTAAGTCAAAAGCCATTAGGCGCATATCGGTAGGGTCGATGGTGCCTAACACGGAAAGTAAAGCTTTCCGTTGTTTTGGGCATGATTGCAATATTTCTGAAGCTGACATAGTAGCAGGATATTGCACTAAATCTTCCACGATGCTATAATTATGGGCCTCTTTGGAGTAGTTTCCTGCTCGCCTATTGGGTCCCTTCACCATTTTGGGCAATGGTTCAATAGGTGTCTTTGAAATGGTAAAAGGTGCATTCGGTGCACTGGTACTCGCCCCTGACATGTTGGTTTCTGGTGGGGTGTCATAATTGTGATTCGATGTTTGGAAAAACATCTCTTCGCCAGTCATGTAGATTTCATGGCTATTTTTCCCGGAGTCGTCTAGGTTTTGTTGCTGAGTGTTGACCATCCCTTGATGGGGGAATGGTTCCTGCATCACAACTATTTACTGGGAAGATCCTCCTTGTCCTCGGTTACTCTGTAGCTGTTTCAGCTCAGGGAGATTGGGACAATGATGAGTATAATGGCCGTACTCACCCCATATCGAAAAAAAATGGTTTGTTCGAAGAGGTGGCCTTTTTCTCCGCCGTTGGGCATTTCTTGGCTCCTGGTTCTGATTCCAGTTAGAGTTTCCTCCAACCTGGGATCGCGGCGGGCATTGTTGGTTGCTGCCTCCCTGTCCAGGATTCACTTTGGGCTTGTTTTTTCCTTTTTTCTTTACCATTTTAGGAGGGTAGTTCTTGTTGTAACTCCTAGAGATAGCCTAGAGTTGCCATAGACCAGTGCCTAGGACATCTTAACATAGTAAGGAGCTCATAATATAGCTTGGGTTGTCAATCCAAAAGCTCTCTTACTATCTATTGCAAACAAAGAAATTAGTTTAAATGGAACCAAACTCTCTCAGAAGCTGATACAAAGATAAGAATAATGTAGGAACATCATACAAAAATCCAATACAAAAGCATTAGATAGTTAAGAGACAACTTACTGCAAAGAGGGCCAGTTCAAATAATATGCCACAGAAATCAAATATTAGAGAGTGGATGTAGTGAAGAAACATGATGAAGATACTAGTTAGCATGAGGCTGATACCCTGATACACAACAAAACCACATATGGGCTTATCCGACTAAGAATCCATACATGACAATGGCATTTTAAAAGCACCCTCCTCAAGTAACTAATATAGCAGAAAATATGGATGAAATGAACATGGAACAATATACCATGACTAGGCATATTTAAAGTGATTGAATAATCCAAGTATGGGCACCAACTAGGATGAATCATTACTTGAGACCAGTGAGCCGCTCGCATTCTAGAACATGATACAAGGAGATAAATAACATGAAATGAGAAATTATATTAACACATAAGAAAAGATTACATACTGTGGGATACCAAAGACCAGAATCCTCATTACAGTTATAACTCCTCCTCACTGAGACCCTAAGGGCTCTGAGCCTTCATACAGGAAATTTACAAAATGTATACAAAAGCCTTTCACTGCACAGTTTGCTGATAGAAATCTGGGAACCCTTACAATGTGTTTTTCCATAGTTTTTATAGGAGAAGCCGAAAAATCTAGAGAATGAGGTAGGTGATACACATTCAATGCTCTGATTTGAATAAAATGGCAGAAAAAATTCGCGTCCACACTATGAATGACTAAATATAAATAACTGTACTTTTCCATCTACCTCTAGAAATAAATGCTAATGATGAAAATCTCCTCATGAACAATACACAAATAATAAAATATACAATGCTCTGCCCTTTACTGAAAGGGAAAAATCTACTGCCGTAAAACCTTGAGCTAGCTTGTAGTTGTGCATAGTACTCTCGGCCCTCTATCTTTGAATTTAAACCCCAGGTCTTTAATGCAGGGCACTGTGTGTCTTGATCTTTCGCTGATATTTTATGCCGCTCCATTAATATTCTCGCCTACCCAAATCTGTCTCTTGATTTTCTCTGGAGGGTTCTATGGATTCAAGTTCTTACTTTCTTTAATGATGGTCACATCATAGCGGCTCCTGGATCTTTTCCCACCAATTCTGCTCCTGGAACATGGTCCTGTCATGCATTCTCGGCCTCTGTAATGGCGACGACGAGTCGTGATAATTTTGGCCATGGTGATCCTGCAAAAAAAAAAACTCATTAAATAAAACCAATCACAGAGGTGGCTGACATGGTGGGGTTGATGGAGATGGTGGAGCAGGTTTATAGAGAGGCAAAATAGTGTAGGGTGGCGAAGGAATTATAGTGGAGGAATTGCGAAAAAGGCTGACCAGAGAGAAAATTTAACGTAAAACGTATGGATGAAATATATATATATATATATATATATGAATAGCGGGGGATGAGATGATGGACACGTGTAGCACCGACGTAGATGGACGTATAACAAATGGCATGGAAGGAATGACGTGGAGGGAGAACTGAGTCAATGACATGTTGGCAAATCCGGGCCATACGATTTACAAACCAATCAACGGTTGATAATGCATCTAAAACGATAAAGCAGTGGGCCAAAGGCAACGTAGGCAAAATTAAATGGTGCGCAACTTCGGAAGACGGGAGCCATCAGATGAGAGCTGATAGATCCAATGGTGCAGATGAATTCCGCTGCCCATCCTTGATCTGACTTTTATCACGCGAAATAGCGTTTTTTGAAATAGCGCATGAGGACATGCGTCACCGAGTGTGTGGAATCATTGGGTCCACGGGAAATACCGCCAGCCATGGGTGAGTGGTGCGGAAAAGACCATTGGTTTTAGAGCATGGGGACCACCATAGTAAATTAAAATATGAGCCGTTGATTTATTTTGGATCGGACGGCTAATATTTGGCTCGAAACCGTAAAACAATAGGCTCCATTCGGTCCTACCAGATGGTTCTGCACACGGGTCACATGGGAATCAAAACCAAAGGGGTTGAGACCCCGGGAGCTGGGCCCGACATGGATTTTAATTGCGGGTTTAAACTTTGAACGATGTATTTTTGTGTGCGGGGAGAATAACGATGGATGGAATATGAGGGTTTTTTGGCCACGATAGCTTATTTAAAGGATTTATGAGGGGAGGAAGGCCAAAAATTTGAATGGAGGGGCTGACATGTACAACATCGGCTCCATCTAGGGACAGCGTGTTCATTTCTGGGCACGTTGAGAACCTGCAGACACCTGATCTTTTGCTCTTTAGCATTTTTCTTCAAAATTTTATCAGCACACTCATCAAACTAGAACTGCAGCAAAATATATATACAATATGGTACATCAGGCTTGTTTTGCCTGAATCAAAATTGAAAATATGGTTTGAGGAATTGTCCATTCACAGGGGATTCAAGCAGATCACCCTGTAGGTTTTCCAATATGAACGTGTTATTACCTTTCAGCTCTACAATTTTAAATGGACCAAACCACAGTGGATCGAATTTATCATGTTTTCCCTTTTCTGCTTTTCGAACATCCCATCTGAGAACCAAATCACCAATTTGAAATTTCT
Organism: Pinus albicaulis; assembly: GCA_034641835.2. Taxonomy (NCBI): domain Eukaryota; kingdom Viridiplantae; phylum Streptophyta; class Pinopsida; order Pinales; family Pinaceae; genus Pinus; species Pinus albicaulis. Next base: position 118,161 of record JAXQQM020079126.1, read on the forward strand.
TGTCTTTTGTTTGGCGATCAAAAATGTTTTTCATTTTCTCTTGATATTCTTCTAACCTCTGATTCACCTGGTTCCATGTTTCCTCTAATTCCACTAATTGGTTAATTCTTCTGACCATGTCATCTGGTTCTTCCTGATTTTCCTACATGAAACGTGCGACTAGGAAAGCCAATTGCACAAGAAACACAACTGATCACCCATATACCAGTTCATAAGGGGATTTCCTAGTTGCTCTCTTTCTAGTTACTCTATTCGCCCACAGAGAAAATTTCAATTGGGAATCCTAATTCTTTTGATTCTCATTGATTGTCTTCTTCAAGGCCCTCACCAGAGTTTTGTTGGAAGATTCTGCCAAGCCATTCCCCTGTGGATAGTAAGCTGTGGAGTGATTCAATGCAATGTTATACTGCTGGCAGAAATTTACAAATTTATTGGACTTGAAGGCCTGCGCATTATCAGTTACAATTCTAGATGGACAGCCAAACCTGGATATGATGTTCTCTTCCATAAATTTGATGATTATAGCATCTGTAGCATTTCTTGCAAGTATGGCTTCCACCCACTTTGTAAAGTAATCTGTTGCAGTCAATATCCATTTATGTTGGCCACTTGAAGGGGGATGTATTTCTCCAATAAAATCTAATCCCCATTGCTGAAATGGTTCATCTATATGAACTGGGATCAAAGGTAGAGCTGGTAGCTTTTGTCTCTCAGCAAATTTTTGGCATTTATCACATGCTCTGACCCAATTAAAAACATCTCCAAATAATTTAGGCCAATAAAAACCAGCTCTCAGTATTTTATGAGCTGTAGCCCTCCAGCTGTAATGTCTTCCATAGAATCCTTCATGAAATTCTATCATTATATTTTCTACTTCATTCTCTGTGAGGCACAATAATAGTATGTCTGAAGGATCTCTCCAATATAACTGACCATTGGAAACTATATACTTTTGTGATTTTAGCCTCAAAGACCTGTATTTTGATTTATCACAGCTGGGAGGACAGCTGAGAGTTAAAATATATTCAACTATTTCTTTGTACCAAGGACTAGTGAGATATTTTATGTGTATCTTTTGAGTGGCCATCTCTAGTCCATGCTGCTCTTCTCCTTTCTCAGACTCTTCATTTGCTATCATAGATAAATTAATGCCCAAGGCTTTATGATTTGATTCAGACAACATTTTAGCAAGTCCCTGTCCTTTAATCAGCCTAGTAGGCCTTATGTCGAGATCATACTCCTGAATTTTTGCAATCCATCTTCCTGTTTTACCTTCACTATCCCCCTGAACGAGAATATCTTTGACAACAGCTGTAGGAATGTATGCAATAATGTGGGACTGCAAAACATATGTTATAAAGGCTTTGAGGGACTTCACCAGGGCATAGGCTTGCTTCTCTAGTATATTATATTTCAATTTTGCATCATGCAATACCTGACTGAAAAAGGCTATTGGTTGCTCATATCCATCTTCATTTTTCTGCAACAAGACTCCAGCTACTGTATGAGGTGAAGCGAATGAAAAAATCATAAATGGCTCGTTGTAATCTGGTTCAGCTAGCACAGGCGCTTTAACAAATGCCTGTTTTATCTTTGTGAATGCATCTCTAGATTCTTGTGACCATTTCACCTCACTGTTCTTTTTAAGCATATTAGTTATGTGCCTAACTATCTCAGCATAGTTAGGAATAAACCTTCTCAGAAAGTTAATTCGGCCTAGAAACACTTGCACTTCCTTCTTATTCCTAGGTAAAGGAATATTGTTTATAACTTCAACTCTCTTAGGGTCTATCTTCACACCATCTTTAGTTACAATGTGCCCTAAGAGTTTTCCCTCATCTAATGCACATAAAGATTTTTGAGGATTGAGGGAAAGAACATACCTTCTGCATTTTCAAAGGTTCTCTGCAAGTGCTGAATGTGTTCAGTATCATCCTTCGAAAATACTGTGATATCATCCAGATATACCACCAGAAACTTGTCTTGCTCTCCAATGAAGGCTATGTCCATTACCCTCTGAAAAGTAGCTCCTGCATTAATTAACCCAAATGGCATCCTGGCGTACATAAATGTTCCCCATGGTGTTGTAAATGCAGTCTTCTTCTGATCCTCTGGGAACACAGCTACTTGATTATAACCAGAAAACCCATCCATCATTGAAATTCTGGAGGCTCCGACCACTTTCTGCAGAATGTGGTCCATCTTAGGCAATGGATAATTATCTTTTAAAGATGCTCTATTTAAGTTTCTGAAATCTACACACAACCTTATTTCACCATTTTTCTTTCGAACAAGAACAAGGTTTGCTACCCATTCTGAGTATCTCAGTGGCACAATTATTTTGGCCTGTAGCAGCTTCTTGATTTCTTTTTCAATAGAGGGAAGCAACAGAGGGTTTATCTGCCTGAGCTTTTGCTTGTAAGGTTTTGCATCTTCCCTCAGAGGAATTTTATGCTGCATTATATTAATATCAAAAGTTTTTAGGTCCTGATAGGACCATGCGAATACATCCTTATATGACCGAAATAACTTCCGATATTTTCTTTTGTATTCTTCTTAAACCTTCTTAGATAATTTTACAATTTTGGGCTCAACATCAGTGCCCAAATTCAAGTCTTCTACTTGATTTTCTTCTATTATTTTATTATGCTGCAATGGAACATCATTTTTATCAAATAATCTTTCTAGAGGCACCAGCCCTCTAGGTATCACGTTTCCTTTCAGATGCAACACTTTATTTCCTGCCACTTTTTCCTCCCATTTGTTTTCTGCAACACTCTCGACTTCCTCCTCTTCATGATCATCAATTTCCATATTTGAAAACTCACCCACTGTCTCCAGGAATCTCTTCACTTGTTCCTCATCTTCAAATACTTGCCAATGCTTAATATTATCTGGAATTTATGGTCTATAACGTACCTCAATTTCATACCTTAGGAGTGGATTTTGGGGAGGACGAAATGTGCTAGCAGCTACAACAAGAGAGCGCGCCATTCGATTTAGCTCTTTGGGCATAAACTGTATGTTAAAGGCTGAAAAGAAGTTCTCCACCATGTCCCAAACTTCATTTCTATATGCTCTTAGGCGAGGATGCTTGGTTTGGCATTGATTTCAGACCTGTCTCACCACCAACTCAGAGTCTCCCATGACTTTTAAACTTTGTATGCCCATATTCTTGGCTGTCTGTAATCCCAAAAAAAATGCTTCATATTCAACTACATTATTGGTAGCCTCATATTCCAATTTAAAAGATAGCGGGACCCATTTTCCTGTAGGATAAATTAATAACACCCCAGCTCCATTTCCTTCTCTTGAATTTGCCCCATCAAAATGTAAAGTCCAGATTCCAGCTTCATGATTTTCTAAAGGCTGTTCATCTTCAATTTGGAAGGAGGGTTGATGTGCATAATTTTGGTCTTCTTCTAGCATAAAGCATGAAAAATCTCCTTCTTTACTATAGACTGGTGAATTTTCAGAGTTATCATCCTTAGTAACTACCTTGACAAATTTAGTTTCTCTATATAACCTCCTCTCTTGTCCACCAAAAACTGGGATGGTAGCATATGTTAAATCCAGCTTAATTGATCCACCAATTTTTTTACCCCAGGACCTTGACAGCAACATGCCAAAGCGGGCTGGGATATCAGCCACCACAATGTCGATGACCACGCTCTTCGCTGGAATTTGGGCCAAATTGACTACTAAATCTTTTATCATCCCCAAGCATTTGACTCTTTTGGAATAAAACGAATATAGGTCTTTATATGGACGTGTGATCTGCAGTCCTAGCTGTTCCATGACAGACAGAGGCATAAGATTATGGGAAGCCCCAGAATCTAACATGCAATTATGTAGCAGCAGGTCATGAATGACTAAGGACACATAAAAAGGAGGAGTAGAGGGATCTACCTCCTCGACATGTGGACCAAAGACTACCATTGGTATTTCTTCTTGAAGGTTTAGACTGTCAGGTACAATTGATATTTTAGGAGGGAGCATAAAAGAAGTAACTTGAGACTGATATGCAGGTTGTTTTAGCAGCTCGGTCAAGGGGACTGGAATTTTAATTTTCTCAAGCTCTTTTTGTAAACTAAAAGCAGAAGGGGGCTTTTCTATCACAACTTCTTTTGACTCTTTATTTTCGGCTGAGGGTTTATCTTCTTTGGACACGGGCTCAACATTAGGGGGACTGACTATACAGGAAGAAGGAGGATCTTGATTATTAGACTGCAGAGGAGGATTTTGAGGTCTCTTACCTTTTCCTGCAGCTCTCTGCATTGTCATCTCCTTTTGAGCAGGTACTTCTTTCTGAGTTGGCTCTTCTTCTTGATCTTGAGGTCAGGTCCTCTTCCTTGAAGATCTAAGATCATACTTTACATTGAATTGTGCTTGCATAAAATCAGCAAATTGCTTACAATAATGATCAATTTCTGCTTCTTCTTCTTCTTCTTTCAATGGGCATTCTATTTCATCATTGTTTGAAAAAGAAAGATTTGAATCTTCTAATTGATAAGTAGCATCTTCAGTGGAGTCATCCGCTGGGCCTTCCAGGTACAAAGGGTGTGGTACCTGATCTGGTTTTTCTTTTGAATCTCTTGGCAAGATCTGTAGTGGTGGTCTTCTATACTGAGGATTATACCCTATGTTCGAAGCGTTATAAAAATTCTTAGGGGCTGAGTTCTTGGTTTCCAACTCAAGCTTGACCATCTTCTTAATCATTTTTCTTATTTCATCCATCTTATCTGCATCATTATCTTGATTAGAGGTGGAAACCTCTTCTTTTCCTCTCCTCTTAGTTTCTTGTTTAGCTTTCCATTTTAATTTTCCAGAGGAAGAAAAGTTCGCTTCCAATTCAAGAGCATCTGACTGAGCATCATCTAAGGTAGTAGGTTTTCTTTCCCTTAGGGAGAAGCCAAAATCTGAGTCAAAGGCTGCAATGAAAACAACTTTGGCAGCATTCTAGTGAGGCTTCATATCAGGAGGTAGGCTCAGATATAACTTGTTAAACCTCTTAATAAACTCTGCTGCCCCTTCATTATGTTTCTTTTTTAAAGTATTGAATTCAGTTAAGCACATTCCATGATCTTTCTTTTCACCCCATTTTCTGAGAAACACTTCTTCCATTCTTTCCCAGGTGTTTACAGAACGTTCTGCTAATGTCTTGAACCATTTTCTTGCTTCACCGTCCAGAGATTGAACAAATAATCTCAAGACCACGTCCAGATGTTCAACATTTAAGTTTTCAACAAAAGAACAGAAGACCTCAAGATGTTTCTGAGCAGCAATTTCATTTTCACCATTGAATCTAGGCAAGATCTTCAAGTAATCTTGTGGCATATCATTAAGCACTTGTGGCAAGGCCAAGGGAGCATATTTGTTCAAAAAAAAGGCTAGAAAATTAGCCATTTGAGGAGGTGGGGGTTGTGCAGCTATCTGGTGTACAAATGGAGGAAGAGGAGGAGGAGGAAGTGGAGTGTGAATGACAATGGGAATGTATTGTACAGTAGGCTGAGGTGTAGATGGAAACAGTTCACGGTTAACAACAGATACCTCAGTAACTTCTTTAAATTCTTCAACCTCAGGGGTAGGATGATAGTTCTCTTTAGTTATAGCACTTCCCCTGGGTGGGCTATCTGAGTAATGTTCAGGATTTTCTTCAATAGAGTCGGGATTTCCTACTAGAATTTCTTGAGAAGAGGAGGATGGGAAGTCTTCTACAGAATGTTCAGGGTTTTTAGCGTGAACTGACTGTCTTTCTCTCCAAATTCTCGTATGTACAATCTTTCCTGGGTCAGGCACAGGATTCGTCTCCAACTTAGTAGTATCTGACCTCAAATGTGGCTTACGAGGAGCTAGGACTTCCGATAAATTTATCAAATAAAGATCAATGGAGTCGCCAAGGTGAGAGATATGCAACTCTTCAACTCTCTGTGCTCACCTGATTAGAGAGTGAAACAAATTTTTCGAGGCCCAGGGAAACTGATATTCTTGAATTCGTTCCCCGGCAACGACGCCAGAAAGATGTTGTAAATCCTAGAGATAGACTAGAGTTGCCATAGACCAGTGCCTAGGACATCTTAACATAGCAAGGAGCTCATAATATAGCTTGGGTTGTCAATCCAAAAGCTCTCTTACTATCTATTGCAAACAAAGAAATTAGTTTAAATGGAACCAAACTCTCTCAGAAGTTGATACAAAGATAAGAATAATGTAGGAACAACATGCAAAACTCCAATACAAAAGCATCAAACAGTTAAGAGACAACTTACTGCAAAGAGGGCCAGTTCAAATAATATGCCACAGAAATCAAATATTAGAGAGTGGATGTAGTGAAGAAACATGAGGAAGATACTAGTTAGCATGAGGCTGATACCAAGATACACAACAAAACCACATATGGGTTTATCTGACTAAGAATCCATACATGACAATGGTGTTTTAAAAACGCCCTCCTCAAGTAACTAATATAGCAGAAAATATGGATGAAATGAACATGGAACAATATACCATGACTAGGCCTATTTAAAGTGCTTGACTAATCCAAGTATGGGAACCAACTAGGATGAATCCTTACTTGAGACTAGTGAGCCGCTCGCATTCTAGAACATGATACAAGGAGATAAATAGCATGAAATGAGAAATTATATTAACACATAAGAAAAGATTACATACTGTGGGATACCAAAGACCAGAATCCTCATTACAATTATAACTCCTCCTCACTGAGACCCTACGGGCTCTGAGCCTTCATACAGGAACTTTACAAAATGTATACAAAAGCCTTTCACTGCACAGTTTGCTGATAGAAATCTGGGAACCCTTACAATGTGTTTTTACATATTTTTTATAGGAGAAGCCGAAAACTCTAGAGAATGAGGTAGGTGATACACATTCAATGATCTGATTTGAATAAAATGGCAGAAAACATTCGCGCTCACACTATGAATGACTAAATATAAATAACTATACTTTTCCATCTACCTCTAGAAATAAATGCTAATAATGAAAATCTCCTCATGAACAATACACAAATAATAAAATATACAATGCTCTGCCCTTTACTGAAAGGGAAAAATCTACTGCCATAAAACGTTGAGCTAGCTTGTAGTTGTGCATAGTACTCTCGGCCCTCTATCTTTGAATTTAAACCCCAGGTCTTTAATGCAGGGCACTGTGTGTCTTGATCTTTCGCTGATATTTTATGCCGCTCCATTAATATTCTCGCCTACCCAAATCTACCTCTTGATTTTCTCTGGAGGGTTCTATGGATTCAAGTTCTTACTTTCTTTAATGATGGTCACATCATAGCGGCTCCTGGATCTTTTCCCACCAATTCTGCTCCTGGAACATGGTCCTATCATGCATTCTCGGCCTCTGTAATGGCGACGACGAGTCGTGATAATTTTGGCCATGGTGATCCTGCAAAAACAAAAACCCGTTAAATAAAACCAATCACAGAGGTAGCTAACATGGTGGGGTTGATGGAGATGGTGGAGCAGGTTTACAGAGAGGCAAAATAGTGTAGGGTGGTGGAGGAATTACAGTGGAGGAATTGTGGAAAAGGCTGACTGGAGAGAAACTTTAACGTAAAATGTATGGATGAAATATATATATATATATATATAATATATATATATATATATATATATATATATATATATATATATATATATATATATATATATATATATATATATATATGAATAGCGGGGGATGAGATGATGGACACGTGTAGCGCCGACGTAGATGGACGTAAAAAAAATGGCATGGAAGGAATGACGTGGAGGGAGAAATGAGTCAATGGCATGTTGACAAATCCGGGCCATACGATTTACAAACCAATTAACGGTTGATAATGCATCTAAAATGATAAAGCAGTGGGCCAGAGGAAACGTAGGCAAAATTAAATGGTGCGCAACTTCGAAAGACGGGAGCTGTTAGATGAGAGCTGACAGATCCAACGGTGCGGATGAATTCTGCTGCCCATCCTTGATCTGAATTTTATCGCGCGAAATAGTGGTTTTTGAAATAGCACACGAGGACACACGTCACCCAGCGTGTGGAATTGCTGGGTCCGCGGGAAATACCGCCAGCCATGGATGAGTGGTGCGGAAAATGCCACTGGTTTTAGAGCATGGGGACCACCATATTAAATTAAAATATGAGCCGTTGATTTATTTTGGATCGGACGACTAAGATTTGGCTGGAAACCATAAAACAATAGGCTCCATTCGGTCCTACCAGACGGTTCTGCACACGGGTCACATGGGAATCAAAACCAAAGGGGCTGAGGCCCTGGGAGCTGGGCCCGACAAGGATTTTAATTGTGGGTTTAAACTTTGAACGATGTATTTTTGTGTGCGGGGAGAATAACAATGGATGGAATATGAGGGTTTTTTGGCCACGATAGCTGATTTAAACGATTTATGAGGGGAGGAAGGCCAAAATTTGAATGGAGGGGCTGACATGTACAACAATTCTCCTGGTTATATGAATGGTGTGGCTAGTTTTGGGAAGGCTGCACAAAGTTCACTTGTGAATTGGTCTACTTAGGCGGGTCTTGTGTTGGGGACTGAGCATAATGTAGTCCCTGGTTTGCACTCGGCTGTTGGAGGGGAGTTCTTTCGTCAGTGTTTCTCTCTATGTACTAGGTCCCTTGAGCTGGAGGATAGGGTCCTCCATGGTGATACGCTGGCGCCCTATTGGTCAAATTTTTCTGGGGCATATGATGACTTTGAAAACTGGGTTGTGGTACGTTCTGAGTAGAACCATACGTATAACCAAGGTTTTGACTACTGCTACCTAGGTAACTCTGGGTCAATGACCCAATGAGATTGTTTGCAGTGTTTGACACACCTGGAAATTATTGATAAGTTTGCAGGTGCGGGGCATTCAACAGGATATTGTAAATGTATCCTGACTACATATAAATCAGCTCAAGCTGCTGGGATTTGTTGATGGCATCCTCTTTAGATGCGGGCCTTTGATGTGCCACATATTTTGAAATCTCTGTAGTGATGGTTTTCAGGAAAAAATATAAAGAACCCTTTGATCGAGTTTTTCTTTACATAAACTACGATGTCGCCTCCATTCGTGGAGATGGTCTAAGATATGGATGGTGGGGGTTTTTCTAAAATGTGTCAGTAATTCCATTCTAGAATCATGGTGAATGGGTAACTGAAAATATGTTAGGAACACAATGGTGAGGCCGCTAAAGGTTCCATGTGAAGCAGAGGGTCGTTCCACATACCATTTCGCTGCTACTCCTGTTAGAGTGTGTTGAAATAGTCTCAATCGAATAGTGTCATCAATGACACTGTTCGATGAGCACCACAGGTGGAAGGTAATGACATGATTACCGGGGTCTTCCACTTGCTTTCCTTCGAATTTTGGAATATCCAAAGGGAGCTTCGTGGGCATGGGAGGCCATGTAGGGTTGTGTGCGATGGGGTCGTTCGTCAGCTTGGTTAAATCTGGTAGATTCAACGAAGCTAAGAAAGGTGACTAGGAGGTTGAAACCATTGCGACTTGTGAAAACACAAAGTTCTGTTTAGGAAGAGGGTTTGTCTGCGACGTACCCTGTTGTGTATTCGATTGGCTTCCCTAATGGGTCACACTCCTTTGCCCCCTAGGGGTCATGGGAGGAGTGGTGTGCATTGTGGCGTTGGGAGACTGACTAGGGTTCCCAAATAAGGATGCCCCAATAGAGGACGCACCAATAATGGTTGCAGCATTTCGTCTCTGACGCCTAAATGGCGAAAGACATGGAACCCCTCCCGGTAATTGGGGGAGGTCAAAAACACGCCTAGATCGACGAGGTCTCTTTATGTCCATTCTGGTGTCAACTAGATCTAGTTTTGGAAAAATTTGAGAGGATAGAGTCTATGATCAAAGAAAAATTCCGATTGCACACATAAAACAAAGCGAAAATAAAATTAATTTTCCCTTTAAATTAATTCTATTTGATCAAGCAATCAAAAAAGTGGTTTATGTTTGTTTGCATATGATACTCAAATCCTAGAAGACCTATTCATCCTCTCACACTCAAATTTAACTGGGCCTTGAGAAGATATCTTGTGAGTGCTAGCACAATGTCCCGTAAGAGCTGGCGATGCCCCCAGTCAGCCAAAGAAAATCCACCAAGGTAAGGGTAGAGGATCTAGTGCTTTCTTGCACCGTCACCTATAGGGAAAGGATGCCCTAGATTTGGCCACTAAGTACCACCATCCCATGTGAGTGTTTGAGTATTGAGCTTCTTGGTAAGTCAGATAATAGTACCGAGTATCAGCCGGGTTAGGTAGCCCCAACTTATACCACACGCATTGTGCCTAAGCCTAAGCCCCTCTGAAACAGGTCTCTGCCGCGCTCGGGTTTTCTTTTCCGTTGGTTGATAGGTGGATTTAAAGCTCCATTAATAGTCAACTTATATGTTTCAAGATGAAGAATGATCAAGGCAGCTTATTGAATGTCTACCTCAATTCAAACCGGTCCCAAAATCCTAGTGCAAAAATTGAACTAAACTAATAACTTTTACACTACAAAAAAGAAACTAGCTAAGCATGCATGGACTTGGGCCACTTACTTTGGCTAATTATCTAGGTGTGTTGGTACCTAAATTTGAAAAACATAAAGCTTTTTTGGAATGCAAGTTGATTTTTCCCCTACTTAAACTATGTACTTTTCAAAAATCAACTTGAAATAAAACTGACACTAAGCCTACCAAAAGCAGCTAAGAGTGAGCTTTAACAAGGTATGGGGTACCTCAACCAATCTTGGAAAATGTATTATGGGCTGCCAAGAAATTTACAAGTAGGAAAAGATAGCAATATGGGAGAAATTTCTCTTTCTGTATTTTGTGTGAAAAACGCTGCAACAGGCGTGATGTCTGTGCATGGATCATCTCTGAACGTGCGCCCTGGGCGCGTTTGTGGGAGGGAAAAGCACTCAAATTCCTGCAAAATTAATTTTTTGGAGTTTTTCTACTTCAGTCTGTCACTTGGGATGAACTAGGGACTGCAAGAGAAAAAGGGGGAAATTCTGCTCCACTCCATAGCATAGACAGGGGTCTCTGCAAAAAGGCACAACCACATAAACTTGGAAATGAACGTTAGTGGAGTTGCCAATCCTGTGTTAGTGTGTTTGGTGCATGAATGTACGAAATCACACCAAATTAAGGGGTGTGGTTTAACCTCTTAAGTTATTGGTCATGTTAGTCATCAGTATTTTTTCAATATATTTAGATGACTATAGATTGGTTCTAGATTTCTGAAAACAACTTTTCTTCAATATTGTTAGTTTCAGAAATCTCACTACCTTCATTATCCTAAATAGGCATTTTTCACTAAATTCCATCTCTGCCTTTTCAGAATTCCCCTACTACTCTTAAAGGATTTATTTGGGGCTTACTTTTCTCACTTTCACTCTCCCTCCCTACCCACACTCTCATTCACTCATTCCCCCTCTAAAAACCCCTTTTTTGCTTGAAAACCCATCATAGTAAACCCTCCCTTCATAATTTTTCCGTTATATGCAATAAAACAATGTAAAAACTGCTTTTTAAATTGTTTTATGTTTAAAAATTTAAACTATCGGCACCCTTCCATTTTATAAATAAAACTCTGTTTTATTTATATGAAAACCCAAATTTGTTTTAAACCCGAGCCCAACTCATTTCTAGCCCCAACTCATATAACCTTTACCCTACTCGTTTCATAGCCCCCGACCTTATTACAAACAAATCCCGCGTATTTTTTGAACCCCGCGCTAAACGACAAAACCCTGCCACGTCGTCTTTCCTCGGGCCCCATCCTAAAACCACTTCACACCATCGATCTCTACCCTCGAGATCTGAAGGTCCACACAACGTATCGCAAATCAAATAGCGTTGGAGTTAATGTTTTCAAACATTGTGAAGTCGGTGGTTTTTCCTTGCCACGTGGAAGTCATCGTATCGTATCGCACCTCTGCCCCAAAAACCATTACTGCCTCCTGTGCTGAGCGAAAACCACTCTCGTTTTTCTGAAAACCACTTATCCCTCCATGCCATATTTCAAATATTTCCGTCCTCTATCCAAAATTCCTGTTGGTTCCGCCTACGAAACCAAGCCCATAATGCCATTCTCCACCCTTCGATAGTCCAAAAACCTCAGAAAATGCAGTAAACCCTCCTCACATGGTTTTAAATATAATTATTCATTTTAGTGTGCAGGTTTAATGGCGGAGATGCATGCAATTCATTCTGAAGGTCCAAAAATGCCAGAATAAACATGTGGGTGATGATCCAGAGGTTTGATTTGAATTAAAGGGACCAAAGGCCCTATATCAAGATTAATCATTGATGAAACATGATCATTGATGGTTATTTAACCCTCCAACATAGAAGAAAAGCATTCACACAGACATAGATAGACACAAGAATATAAGATAATGAAGAAGGTCGCAACAATGAAGATCAAAAGATTAAAGACTAATCACATATTAAAGAAAAATCAAAGGGTTAGCCACGAGGAAAAGGATAAAGGACAATAAGGGTAGAAAATCAAAATATTAATGAACAAGACAAAGTTAATGGAAAAATTATAAAAAAGATGGTGAAACAGATAGATAAAGGTTAAATCAAAGCTTAAAGGCCTAATACAAAGTTTAAAGATAAAGCGGAGGAAAATTAGCATAGGAACACAATTGAGTGACTCAAGGAAGGCAATTACTTCTTCAAAAAGATATTTTACCACCTATAGCATGTTTTCTTTCAATAAAACATCAAACAGTTATTGCAAACAGTCAGAGATATTTTAAAAAGCTTGGCAGTTATTGTAAAGTTATTGCAAAAAGCCTTAAAGTCAAACACTTCTAGAAAATAGCTCCAGCAGTTAAATTAAAAGTTATTATTTTAGATAGACAGCGACTCATGTCTTGCCTTGGGCCTTGCATGCTCTCAAAGGTCAAGAGGTCATTTACTCTGTAATAAATATGGTCAAAAGCCCTAGAATAGGATCACCTCATAATTCTGCAGTTAAATACTGCATGTAAGCTTCATTTTTTGTGTTGGTTGGTTTTTTATTGAGAGTAATATACAAACTTTGAGATTGAAGAGAAATTGGCTTTGGTGCTTGATGATGGCTTTGGAATGTGCATTTGTGGCTTGAGCTCACTCTTAGGATTCATTAAGCTTGGTTATATGGTGACGAATTCCATATTTGTGTTTGTTTTCTTCAGTTATTCATTATGTTTATGATTCATTTAATCATAGGATAGAAATAAAGAATATGATCTACCTTCTTGTTACCCTACTTCTACCTGCTTCCCTGATTTCTACGTTTTCTTCTTCAAAGTGTTGCTAAAGAATCCTTGAATGCTCTTTAGTGTTACTAAGATGTTATGTTAAATTTCTATTTGTTTGCAAGAAAATCTTAGAGAATCCTTGACTTCTCTCTTAGCTTAACTATCTGTAGTTTTTAAAGTCTACTTAGTATTGTTTGGTTGAAGAATCATTTATTGCTCTTCAAGTTTATTATGCTATCATCTTAGAAGCCTTTTCTTGTTTATTAGTTTGTTAAAGGATCCTTGATTTCCCCTTAACATATTGTATTCACACCTCCATGTTCATTTCATTCTCCCTAGACCTATTTAGATCCATTTGGTCTTGTGAACTTGCCCTTTGAGCTAGCCTTGACTCATTTTCATAATTTTCAAAACCTTCGCAGACTCCATAGCCCAATGGATTGATCCTCTCTCACTCTACCTATTTCCCTTAACAACCTACCCAACCAAAACAACAAGCAACCCTAATCCCTATAACTAGCCTAAAATCAAACAAGTTAAATCCTTTATACAAATATAGAGAGAGCCCTCTCTGAGTCCAGGAAGGCTAGGTACTAGGACCCCAAAGACTGGTTTGATGTTACCCTTGTTCATTTGGTCATTTCCAATCTGCCAAATTACGGGGTGCTAACATAGTGGTGATCATGGTGGGACACTGGGTAATTAACAACCTTAGACACCCTTTAAAAACTCTCAAATCCCTATTAGGCTTGGAAAATCAAGTGTTAACCAAGAGTATTATCTAATTGATTCACCATACTAGCAATATGATGTCTCAATTGGATGAAACTCATGAAAGTCTTAGTGTTGTATAAAAGAAACTCAAAAAACCTCAAAAAACATCTCTAGATTGGTTTTTGTCAATTATTGGTGGTGGACCACAAGTACATAGCCTCAAAGCAGTAAACTTCATCCATCTGGCAACTCCATTAGCCTCTAGTAGGCCTACTACCTTCACTAGTTCTCATAGACTCCCCTGGGAATGCACTAATTAGTCATAACAATCTGAAACCTAATCACTTGCAAGTGTGAACTTAGTATTTTTGTAGATAGGTCTGTTTTCAAAACACTCCTTAAACTTTCAACTCCTCTGCATTAGTGAGTTTGAAATCTGGCTTCGCAAAGGATAAGCACCAGATCTCACCCTGATCCTAACCCTCCTATCATAGTTGATGACCCAAAGAGAATTTTGTGGAAAACACTCAAGACTAAAGATTCAACTACTGTTAGGACTATTCACAAAGAAAGTTCTGTCCCCAAAAATCTCACAGCCCTGCAAGATCCCTCATTTGACTTATACCATAGAAAAAACCTTTTTATAACTAAGTCTCAGAGTGGAATAGACCAGACTGACCTTGAGCCCATAGATTTGTGGCAGAGTCCTAGTAGATAAGATTCACCTTCCACTCCTCATTATTTTCATCTTCTCCACAACTTTGGCTTCTTTTTTTTATTCCATATCTGCTCAACCTCAACTTGCTGGTCCAAGTACATTTGCCACTCCCATACACACATCCACTATGCAAACCACTCCATCTCATCCTCCACCTCCTCTCACAAACCCACCTCTTGGAAACCCTCCTTGGGTTCCTTTACCTCCAATCATAGCAACATGGTTTGCCCCTTTGGTTTTGCCCCAACCTCTAATGCCCATGCCTCAAGGCTACCAATCCAAAATCCCCCACTTTACTAGAGCTGAATCTACCACTGCCTAATAACATGTAGATAGGATGAATGATACATTTGAATACCAAGAGATAGAAGAGGAGACCATAAAGATGAGGATGTTTTCCAAAATATTAGGAGGAGAAGATAAGAAATGGTTTAAAAAATTAACTCCCAACAACATACATGACCTCCCTTCCCTCTATCAAAAATTCCTAAATAAGTGGGAGATTAAGAAAACCCCTCTCCAAATCCTCTTAGAGTATAACAACTTTAAGAGAAATATGGGGGAAAGTGTCCAAGATTATTGCACTAGATTTAATAGTGTGTACAATGTCCTCCCACCTCACATGAAACCCCCACAAGGCCTAGCCTTAGTGAAATTTCCAGAGGGCTTTGATCTAGACATGGCTTACCAATTGAGAGAAAGATACCCCCTAACCTTAGAAGATATGCAAAAGGGGGTTGTGAGTGTAGAGGCCAATCTAATTGAGAAGAGATCTAGGATGAGGTCGGAAAGGAGAGTCACATACAAATATAAAACCATAGCCTCCACCTCTGATGCCAAAATTGACAATTTAGTTAGAGTGATGGAGAAAATCAGTTTGAATGAGAGAACACCTCCTAGGGAAAACTAAGAAAATCCCCAAAACAGGAATAGAAACTAGAGCTTTAGAAGAGACCCTCCTCAAAACAAGTCGAGGGAAAATGACCAACAAATTAGGCCTCCTTTCCAAGACAATTATGTAGATGAAGAGGAAAGAGAGACCAAAGAACCTGAAGAAAATGATGTAAATTTAATAGGTTCGGATAATGAGGATGATGTTTTTCTCCCTAAAGAGGAACAAGGTTCATTGTCATCAAACCAAACTAATAGAAAATATGAGGAATCTGAAGAGTATAGGTTAGGATTTGAAAATTCCATAATGGAGGTTCATAGGAAATATGACCTTAGGAGTAAGAAAACCCAAGAAGCCTCCAAGAAAAACAAATCAGAAAATGTTGTTAAGAGAACCCCTGAAAACATCATTAAGAAAATAATAGAAAACACCACCATAATGGATAAGAAATCTGATCAAAACAAAGACAAAACTAGCCAACAAAATGGTGACCCAATCCGCCCTAGTACCTCCACTAGTGGCCCTGGAAAATATGCTCTAAATGACAGTCCTAATAAAACTTAGCAAACCAAAATTGCTGAAAAGACTATGTGTGACAAAATAGTTGTAAATATATCAAAAACACTAGCACCTTTCAGCTTTGAGGAAGAGATTTTCAAGATCAAAATAAGCATGCCCCTTATTGAGCTGGTAACCCAAGATGTATATAGAAAACAAGTCTTGAAAGCTTTGAATATAGGAAATGACACTGACACTTTCAACTTAACTGATGACAAACCAGAGCTGTTGTTTGGACCTGAGGTAGAGGGAAAATATCGAGAAGGAGCTGTCCCTCCATTCTATGTTAGCTTAAACATTCATGACAAAATCTTGCACAATGCTATGCTAGACTCCGGTGCCTCACACAAACTCATTCCCAAGGTGGTGATGGAGAGACTAGGCCTCAAAATTACCAACCTTACAAAGACTTATATTCTTTCGATTCAAGTAGGGTCAAGTGCCTTGGTATGATTAAAGATTTGTGTGTCAATCTAGCACAAATACCTGCCAAAAGCCTAGTAATGGACATTTTAGTGGCTGAAATTCCCCCAAATTATGGCATGCTTCTATCTAGATCATGGGGGGCCAAACTCCAAGGAAACATCCAAATGGACATGACTTATGCAACCATTTCGGTCTTTAACCAAACAAGGAGATTGTACTGAGAATCACACATGAAATATATGGTTAGCAGCCAAGATAGGCCAAACAACACTCCTCTTTATTCCATCCATTCAGACCTTGACTCATTTATCTTGTATAATTATGATGATATTGATGAAAAGGTAAATGAAATCGAGAATTATATAGGCCCACCCCAACAGTTAAACCAAACATTGAATGAAGAACTTGACAGCCAAAAATCTAGCAGCCCCGAACAACAACATAATGGCGAAGTTGAACTTGAAACACTTTGGAACATAAGTTTTGATGGCTCTTGTGGCAAAGCTGGTTCGGGAGCTGGTGTCTGGATACATAACATAAATGAAGGCCACTCCTACAAACTAGACTTTCATTGCACTAACAATATTGCAGAGTATGAGGCCCTTCTCCTTGGTTTACAATTGCTAAAAAACATAGGAGCTAAGAAAATTTATGTTCAAGGAGATTCTGAACTGATCATTAGACAAATTAGGGGTGAATAGTCAGCCAAGAATCCAAGGCTAATAAAGTATAGGAATGCAACCGTAGACCTCTTGAAAACTTTCGAGAAATATGAACTTACTTCGATTCCTAGAGCTCAGAACAACCTTGCCAATGCACTTGCCCTTGCTGCCAGCACATGCCAAATACGTCATGCTAATGAACAATACATTGTGAAAGTCAAGTGCAGACCAGCAGTCCCAGATAACATAGATCACTGGAAAGTATTTGAAAATGACAAACATATTGAAAACTTATTTCAGCCCGAAACCAAGTTTGAAATGTTAAAATCAGATTTAATCCATCAAGGAGTTTGCTGTGACGACGAACAAATCCTCAAAACGGAGCTGCCTCATAAAATTGACATAAATTTGCTAGAATATCCTCTTAAGGCAGAATCATTTGAAGATTTAGATCAAAAAGACATTGAGCTTTTACCATACAAAGATAACTCATTACCAAGATGCCTTGCCCCATTAGAAGAGCTCTTTGACTTCAATGATGTTGCTAGGAAGCCAAAAATGGAGTCTACTGAGACTGATGTAGAGGAATGCAACATAGGCAACATAGAAAAACCCAAAATGATCAAGCTATCCAAAAATATCCCTCCTCACATAAAACAGAAATATATAGAGCCGTTTAGAGAGTTTAAAGATGTTTTTGCATGGGGGTATGAGGATTTGAAGTCCTATGACACAAGCATTATTAAAAATAAAATTCCTCTCAAGGAAAATAAAAAACCATTCAAGAAAAAATTGAGAAGAATAAACCCCATCCTAATACCTCTTGTTGAAAAGGAAATAAAAAATATGTATGATGCTGGTATCATAGTCTCACTTAGGTACTCATAATGGGTTTCTAACCTTGTGTCAGTGAGAAAGAAAAAAGGGGAGATTAGGCTTTGCATAGACTTTAGAAACTTGAACAAAGCCTCCCTAAAGGACAACTACCCTTTACCCAAAATGGATCATATATTTCAAAGGGTGGTAGGTTCTAAGAGAATACCATTGCTTGATGGCTTCTTAGGTTAAAATTAGGTACTAGTACTGCCAAGTGATTAGCACAAAACCACTTTCCCAACACCTTGGGGCACATTCATGTATGTAAAAATGCCATTTGGGTTGATGAATGCGAGGGCTAATTTTCAAAGAGCCATGGATATATCTTTTTCTGAAGACATAGGCTACTTCATAGTAATATACCTTGATGACATCACTATCTATTCTAAAACTGATGAAGAACACCTGGTTCATTTGAGAAAGGTCTTTGAGAAGTGTAGGAAGTATGGCCTATCTCTGAATCCTATGAAAACACTCTTTGGTCTTCAAGAAGGAAAAATATTAGACCACATCATTTCCGAAGAAGGGATAAAGATAGACCCCAAAAGGATTGAAGGTATACAACAAATCAGCCATCCCAGAAACATTAAAGAGCTGCAATCTTTCATTGGAAAGATGAAATTCCTAAGAAGGTTCATTCCTAACCTTGCTGAACTCCTAAGAAATATCACAAACATGTTGAAAAGAGAAGTAGGAGTCAAGTGGACCATGGAAGCCAAGAAATCCTTTGAACTGGTAAAATGAGCCCTCACCCAAACACTAGTTCTAATTAGCCCCGACTTTACCAAAGATTTCTTCATTTTCTCCTTTTCATCATAACACACTATTTCTGTTGTGTTGCTTCAAAAAAACATGATGGGACAAGAACAGCCCGTAGCCTTCTTCAACAAAGTGTTGAGGGATGCTCCTCTAAAATATAACATCATGGAGAAATAAGCCTTTGCCTTGATCAAAGCATTGAAGGACTTCAGAGTTTACGTTTTGCACTCCCATATTATTGCTTTTGTTTTGCACATAGTTGTTAAAGACATTCTAAATCAGGACCCTAATGGTAAAAGGGGAAAATGGATTGCTATTATCTTATAATATGATTTAGAAATTAGACCCACTAAAATTATTAATGGACAAGGACTCACAAAATTCATGGGTGAATCAAATTTTCAAGCACTAGACATGAATATGATTGATGCATTAGAGGAGCAGAAAGAATTTACAGCTCCACCCATTGAAGAAGTATTTCTAAATTCATCTTGGTATGCTAATATTTTACATGTGCTTCTTTATCTTAATGCTCCTCCTACCTTGTCCAAAACAAAAGCTAGATTCTTGAAACAAAAGGCTTTAAATTTTTGCGTCATAGATAAGGTTTTGTATTGGAAAAATTCTGTTGGTATTCTACTTAAATGTTTGCTTGAAGATGATGTAAACAGAATTATGCATGAGTTCCATGAGGGAGAGTGTGGAGGTCACCTATATTGGAAAACCACAGCCAATAAAATCCTTAAAGCTGGTTACTATTGGCCCACTCTTTTCCCCGACACACATAAGCTAGTTGCAACGTGCCATAAATGTCAAATATTTGATGGCAAGAAAAAACTCCTACCCTTGCCCTTGCATCCTATCAGTGTTGAAACTCCTTTTCAACAGTGGGGTTTAGATTTCATGGCGAGATCCACCCTACCTCATCTTCCCAATACAAGTGGATCCTTACTTCCACTGATTACTTCACCAAGTGGATAGAAGCCATCCCCTCAAGGAATGCCACTCACCTAGTCATCATCAAATTCCTTGAAACCAACATCTTGTCCAGATTTGGTTGTCCCAAAAAGATTATCATCGATAATGCTGCAGCATTTAAGTCCAAGAGAATTGTGGATTTTTGCTACAAATATCATATCACACTAGGGCACTCTACAGCTTATTACCCCCAAGGTAATGGACTAGCTGAATCCTTTAACAAGAGTTTGGTGAATATTATCAAAAGATGCTAGAAGAAAACAAAAAATCATGGCATAGAAATCTTGTGCATGCACTATGGGCTGATAGACTAACAACTAAGAAATCTATCAATATGTCTCCTTATCAGCTTGTTTATGGCATGGATGTTCAAGTTATGAAGCTTCTCCAAGAGGTTCAATCAGAAGAGAATGACATGCAAAGGAGGCTGAACCAAACCATTCATTTACAGCAGTCAAGGGAGGAAGTTTACAAAAGAACACAAGTAGTGCAAGAGAAAATAAAGAAGATCTTTGACAAAAGGACCAAAGCCAATGATTTCCACATTGGAGACACAGTACTAAAATGGGATTCTAGGAAAGAGGACAAGGAAAACATGGCAAGTTTGAAAATTTGTGGAAGGGTCCTTAGATCATTCATTTAGCTAGGGGTAACAATGCTTTCTTTTTACTAGAGTTGGATGGATTAGAATTATTTGGAGGTCATGTCAATGGTAGGATGCTCAAGAACTAATTTTGTCAAAATTCCTAGTTTGGAGCTTTCATTCATTGTACATAACATTTCTTGATGAAAGATAAGAGAAATAAAAACAAAAAAATAGGAAAAAGAAGAAAAATAGGTCAATAAAAGAATAGGTACAACTCTATACCCAAGAGTATTGCTGAAAGTGTGCAAGTCCAAATGTCACTACTTGTGAGAAAAGAAGTCTTGTTCAGTCATACAGCCTAATCATGATTGAATAAGTTTTTAAAATTTCTGTTGATAGGTTAGTGAATGTAGATTTTCCAAACTATTTAAACTTGGCTTATCAGTAAATTAGATTAGGAAAATAAATTGGTTTCAATGTTTAAATCTGAAACAAGAAAGGAAGAGATGGATAAAGAGCAAATTCCAAATCACAGCCCTCAAAGTTTTTTTCTTACTTTCTGTAAAACAAATTTTGTGTGCAAATTTGTACAAAATACCACAGCCCATAACAAATCAGACTGTCTAATCCTAATTTGTTTATGTTTTCAATTTCCTATTTTTAGAATAGAGAATGAAAATCTGTCAAAAAGCTTAATCTTGATAGATAAATAGATTAGGTAGAGAATAAATTGGCTCATCAATTTAAGCTGAGCCTTTGGTTGATATAGGTGTAGAAATAGATTAGTTTCCTATTTTCAAAAGAAAAATTATGTTTCAAGGGTTTGCAAATCCAAATGCACCCAAAATAAGAAAAAATGTTAAAAAAAGTATGATGGGTAGGTAGAAGTAGAGTTGAAGCAAACATATTTTTCAGATTTCAAGAAATCACACCTTCAAAGAACTGTAGCAAAACAAAAATTGGAAGAAAATCAGTATGTCAAAAGTGCAAACCAAGGCATTGGTCTACAATTTCTAGAGATTTGATCTCTGAGGTTCTTGACACCTCCTAAAAGGAGCTGCCCTCCCCAAGTGGAGCCACTGTTAGTCATCAGTATTTTTTCAATATCTTTAGATGAATATAGATTGGTTCTAGATTTCTAAAAACAACTTTTATTCAATATTGTGAGTTTCAGAAATCTCACTGCCTTCATTATCCTAAATAGGCCTTTTTCACTAAATTCCATCTCTACCTTTTCAGAATTCCCCTACTTCTCTTAAAGGATTTATTTTGGGATTACTTTTCTCACTTTCACTCTCCCTCCCTACCCACACTCTCATTCACTCATTCCCCCTCTAAAAACCCCTTTTTCCCTTCAAAACCCATCATAGTAAACCCTCACTTCATCATTTTTCCCTTATATGCAATAAAACAATGTAAAAAATGTTTTTTACATTGTTTTGTGTTTAAAAATTTAAACTGTTGGGACCCCGCCTTTTTATAAATAAAAATATATTTTATTTATATGAAAACCCGACTTTGTTTTAAACCTGAGCCCCTCTCATTTATAGCCCCCACTCATATAACCTTTACCCCGCTCATTTCATAGCCCCCGACCTTATTACAAACAAATCCCGCATATATTTTGAACCTCGAGCTAATCCATAAAACCATGCCACGTCGTCCTTCCCCGGGACCCATCCTAAAACCGCTCCGCACCATCGATCTCTGCCCTCGAGATCTGATGGTCCACATAGCATATCACAAATCAAATAACGCTGGAGTTAGTGTTTTCAAACATTGCAAAGTCAGCGGTTTTGCCTTGCCACACGACAGTCATCTTATCGTAGCACACGTTCGCGCTGAAAACCATTACCTCCTCCTCTACTGCGTGAAAACTGCTCCTAGTTTTCCAAAAACCACTTATCCCTCCATGCCATATTTCAAATACCTCCGCCCTCTGTTCAAAATTCCTGCTGGTTCCACCTATGGAACCAAGCCCACAATGCCATTCTCTGCCCTCCGACAGCCTAAAAACCTCAGAAAACCCAGTAAACCCTCCTTGCATGGTTTTAAATATAATTATTTGTTTTAGTGTGTAGGTTTAATGGTGGAGATCATGCAATGCATTCCGAAGGTCCAAAAATGCCCGAATAAACGTCGGGGTGACGATCTAGAGGTTTGATTTGAATTAAATGGACCAAAGGCCCTATATTGAGATTAATCATTGATGAAACATGATCATTAATGGTTATTTAACCCTCTAGCATAGAAGAAAAGCATTCCTACACCATAAACATAGACAAAGACAGTCACACGAAGATAAGATAATGAAGAAGACTATAGCAATGAAGATCAGAAGATTAAAGACTAATCACAGATTAAAGATGAATCAAAGGGTTAGCCACGAGGAAAAGGATAAAGGACAATAAGGGTAGAAAATCAAAATATTAATGAACAAGACAAAGTTAAAGGCAGAATTAACGAAAAAGACAGTGAAACAGATAGATAAAGGTTAAATCAAAGCTTAAAGGCATAATACAAAGTTTAAAGATAAAGTAGAGGCAGATTAGCACATGAACACATTCGAGTGACTCAACGAAGGAAATTACTTCTTCAGAAAGATATTTTACCACCTCTAGCATGTTTTTTTTTCAATAAAACATCAAAAAGTTATTGCAAACAGTCAGAGATATTTTAAAAAGCTCGGCAGTTATTGTAAAGTTATTGCAAAAATCCTTAAAGTCAAACACTTCCAGAAAATAGCTCCAACAATTAAATTAAAAGCTATTATTTCAGATAGAAAGTCAGTCATGTCTTGCCTTAGGTCTTGCATGGTCTCAAAGGTCAAGAGTTCATTTACTCTGTAATAACTATGGTCAGAAGCCCTAGAATAGGGTCACCTCCTCATTCTGCAGTTAAATACGCATGTAAGCTTCATTTTTGTGTTGGTTGGTTGTTTATTGAGAGTAATATACAGACTTTGAGATTGAAGAGAAATTGGATTTGGTGCTTGATGATGGCTTTGGAATGTGCATCTGTGGCTTGAGCTCACCCTTAGGATTAATTAAACTTGGTTATATGGTGATGTATTCCATATTTGTGTTTGTTTTCTTCACTTATTCATTGTGCTTATGATTCATTTAATCATAGGACAGAAATAGAGAATAGGATCTACCTTCTTGGTACCCTACTTCTGCCTGCTTCCTTGATTTCTATGTTTTCTTCTTCAAAGTGTTGCTAAATAATCCTTGAATGCTCTTTAGTGTTACTAAGATGTTATGTTAAATTTCTATTTTTTTGCAAGAAAGTCTTAGAGAATCCTTCACTTCTCTCTTAGCTTACTTATCTGTTGTTTTTAAGGTCTGCTTAGTATTGTTTGGTTGAAGAATCCTTTATTTCTCTTCAAGTTTACTATGCTATCATCTTAGAATTTTTTTCTTGTTTATTAGTTTGTTAAAGGATCCTTGATTTCCCCTTAACATACTGTATTCACACCTCCATGTTCATTTCATTCTCCTTAGACCTACTTAGATCCATTTGGTCTTGTCAACTTTCCCTTTGAGCTAGCCTTGACTCATTTTCATAATTTTCCAAACCTTTGCAGACTCCATAGCCCAATGGATTGATCCTCTATCACTCTACCTATTTCCCTTGACAACCTACCCAACCAAAACAACAAACAACCCTAATCCTTATAACTAGCCTAAAATCAAACCATAAAATCAAACAAGTTAAATCCTTTACACAAATATAGAGAGAGCCCTATCTGAGTCCAAGAAGGCTAGGTCTTAGGACCCCAAAGACTGGTTTGATGTTACCCTTGTTCATTTTTTCATTGCCAATATAGAAAATTACGAGGTGCTAATAGGTCACTGGCAGAAAAATAAGTGAAGTCAAGCAAGTTAGTGGAACAAGATAGAATCATAAACATACTAGATAGAGAAATAAAATGTGTATATAAACTAAAACTAAACAAAAAAATAAAACAAAAGCTCTAAATAGAGTCAAACAAATGCAATAATCCAAATAGTGGCTCTTCGGCTCCTCTTATTGAGTGCTGGTAGGAAACGACGATGAAAATTTAACCCTCTTGCCAAAGGGCCCTTAGAACATGGTTCCAAGTCCCGATGCAAGGATGTTTTTACTTCCAAGATTTCTTTGGTGCAAATTCTCCCTCTCTCTACTGTGGTGGACTGAACTTGTTGGATGGCTAAAAATTGAGTCCCATCTATCTTCAAATCTAGATCTAACAGTGCTGGTATTGCTTGGGAAATTTTGGCCAGCATAACAATGTGCTATCACATTCTTCATCTCTTAGTGGCCTTATATAGGAGAATTCAAATCCTCCTTCTCTCTCATGGTACATTGTGGATGGTGACCTAAGAGAGGGGGATGATTCCATTGTGTGCCACAAATATTCCATTGTGTGCTCCCTTGATGTCTAAGGAGGCTTTGGTGGTTGTCCTTAGGCATCTTCAAGTATGAAATCACTGTCCTCGAGTGTGCTTTTCTGTGGTCCCGGAAAGTGACTTCCGCCACTCCCAGGATTGCACACATTTCAGGTCAAAAAGTGCACAAAGGTGCTCTGCACGAAGGATTATGCATGCAAAACAATTTATGACTTTCTCAAATTTGATTTTTCCTCAGACCTTATAGATTTTTAAATACTTTCCAGATTCTCTAATGTCTTTCAGCCCTGTAAGTCCTTCTGCTTGACATTAAATAATGTCGTCTTCTGCTTGTACGATTTTCCCATGTTAGCAATGCCATTTGGATTGAAGAATGAACCTACTATCTTCTCATGCGTAGTAGTATTTGCATTCACGGAATACATCCGAAAGTTATTAGAAGTATACTTTGATGATTGGATTTTCTTTGGGTTGTTGAAGAAGTGTGTATCAAGTCTGTGCCTAATGCTGGATAATTGTAGGAAGTATCAGATCTCACTTAATTTGAAGAAGTGCATATTTTGTGTGCCATTTGGGATATTTCTGGGTCATATTGTCTACCAGCAAGGATTGATGGTGGATCCCGCGAAGATCGCAGTGATTGTTAACCTAGAAGTTCTTGCAAATGTCAAATAACTACGCTCAATTTTGGGACATACAGGGTATTATTGGAAGTTCATCTAAGGTTATGCGATGATCACTATCCCCATGGAGAAATTTCTCAAGAAGGATGCGTTATTTTGTTGGGATGAAGAATGTCAAAAGAGTTTTGAATTGCTGAAAGAGAAGATGGTCACTGCGCCCATAATGGTCTTTCTAGATTGGTCGAAGGTATTCCATGTCCATTTTGATGCCTCTTGCATCATGCTTTGAGATATTTTAGTGCAGAAAGGAGCTAGGGATATCGATCACCCTATTTCATTTGAAAGTAGGAAGTTATCAGGCATAGAGAATAATTATTCAACCATGGATAGGGAAGGATTGGCTATGGTTTATGCACTCCAGAAATTCCGCCTTTACCTATTAGGAGGCCACTTTAAGATGTTTACTGACCAATCAAATTTGAAGTAGCTGGTCAATAAGCCTGTGTTGGGGGGGAAGATCCGCAGATGGTTGTTGTTGTTTCAGGAGTATGATTTTGAAGTCATTGTGAAACTTGGGAGACTGAATGTTGGGCTAGATCATCTGTCACACATTGAGAATGGAGAAGAGAAAATCAATCTAGAAGATGGGTTACCAGATGTACAATTATTTTCTATAAAGGTGGTTGATGATAATTTTTTTGATATCATTCATTTCTTGACTATTGGACATGCGCACAAGGAGTATACATTGTAACAGAAGAAGGAGCTCATTGCACGCACAACTAAATTTACCTTAATGTCAGCTATAAAAGATGGGTGCAGATGAAATTCTGCAAAGATATGTTTTGGAATTTGAACGACGAGATATATTAGCTGAAGCTCATGGAGGGGTTGCCAAAGGTCACTATGCAGGGAAATACATTGTGCAAAAGATACTATGAGCTGGTTTATGGTGCCCATGTTGCACAATGATGCATATGATGTATGCCAGAGGATAGGAAAGCCATCACGTAGATATGAGATGCATTTTCACCCTGTTGGCTCCTCGTGATTTGCAAGATTGGCAAGAAAAACTCTACATGGAACCACATAAAACCACTTTTGAGTCTAAGGACCTAGCCTTCCTGGACTCAGAGAGGGCTCTCTCTATGTATGTGTTTGTAAATGATATATCTTTATGCTTTTGTTTTCTGATTTTAGGCTAGTTGTGAAGTTCTAGGACTGTTTGTTTTGTTTGGTTGGTTAATTGATTGTGTGATTAAGTGATTGAGCGTTTCAGTTGAATAGATAGATTGTAGGAAAAATTAATCCATTGGGCTATGGAGTCATAAAAGTATTTAATTGTTCATCAACTCTACAAGTTTTTCATAGGGCAAGCTAACTATATCAAGTGGATCTCTTAGATTAGATGAAATATGAAATGACAGTAAGTTGTGATATTAGTAACACTAAAGGGAAATTAAGAATAATTTAATCATACTTCAACAAGAAAAGCCTTTTAGGTAACTTTATAAGAAAAACAAAAGGACAGGACAAACCATAGAATTATTTGACCAGAATCTAATAAGAAAACCTCTAAGACAACAATCCAACAATCTTGGAGATCAGTTAAGAATTCTCTAGTTATTGCTTTCAGACAAAGAAAACATTTAAGATAGAAAATAGTGAAACTAAAGAGCAAGATACACCTGACTTCTTTAATCAAACTACTAAAAGACCTTCAAAGAAATAGTTTAAGACAAACCAAAGGACAGGGCAAACCATAGACTTCTTTAGTTGAACTCTACTAAGTAAAATTCAAAGAAGGCCTTAAAAATAACACTTCAAGCAAAACCAAAGGATAGGGCATACCATAGACTTCTTTGGTTGTACTCTACTGAATCATTTTGAAGGAAACAAGCTAGGTGGAACTAGAGAGCAATTAAGAATTGTCTAATCAAACCTTGCAGAAGAAAACATTAAGATGAAAGAAAGTAGACATAATTAAGGTACCAAGAAAACATATCTTAATCTAAATTTTATATTCTTTTATTAGAGAAATTGATGGAAAATATGGAAAACAGAAGGGAAGACATTGACAAAGAAGAATAACTTCACCATTAACATAGCTCAAGAATCCTATGAATGTGCTTGTATTACTGATGTCCAAAACAATTACAATACTCCAGTGAAACAAATCTCTGCAACTCAGAGTCTGATCAAATCCAGCCTAGTAGACAATCCTCTAATCAAGCAGCCAACCAACTCACCAACCGACAATAAAAATGAATATTACATGCAATATTTAACTGCAAAATGAGGAGCTTGCCCTAATCTAGGGTGACAGATTATATTTATTACAGAGTTAATGTATTTTTGAACTTTGAGACCATGCAAGGCCCAAGGAAAAATATCTGTGACTGACTCACTGTAATAATAACTTCCTAATTTACTACTGAGCTAAATTTGGGATATTTTTGACTTTTGAGGCTTTTCAATAAATTTTACAATAACTTTTGAGTAGGTGGGAAATATCTCTAACTTTTTCAATAAATGTGGTTGCCTTTATTTGAGTAAAATAAGGCTGTAGGTGTCCAAAGTGTTTATGAGAAGTAAAGGTTGTTTTGCTTTAGCATTTAGTCGATCAGTCTTCTGTGTTAATTTGCCTTTGATTTATCCTTTAAACCTCTGAGGTTTCCCTAACCAGCTTAGTCAGTCCTTTTCCTTTGATTAGCTTGGTGGGCTTAATTTACAAATCATATTCTAAGTTGACAAAATTCCACTTACCTCTTTTTCCATCAGGATCTTGTGTGAGTATGTCTTTTACTACTATGTGAGGCACAAATGCAATGATGTGTGAATACAGAATGTAGACGCTGAAATATTTTAGTGCTTTGAATAAGGAAAAAGCATGTTTTTCCATGATATTATATTTCAGAGGTGCATCCCTTAATGCTTGGCTGAAGAAAGCTATGGGCTGCTCTTGTCCTATTATGTTCTTTTGTATTAGGACAACAACAGTTGTGTGTTCCGATGCAAAGGAGAAAATGAAGAAATCCTTGGTGAAATCAGGGTTGATCAGAACCGGTGTTTGTGTAAGTTTTTGTTTCACCAAGTCAAAGGATTTCTTTGCTTCTATGGTCCATTTGACTCCTGTTTCCCTTTTTAGCATGTTAGTAATGTTTCTTAGGAGTTTTGAAAGGTTTAGTATGAACCTTCTCAAGAAATTTATCTTTCCAACGAAAGATTGCAGTTCTTTGATGTTTCTTGGGTGACTAATTTACAATATTCCCTCAATCCTTTTTGGGTCAATATTGATCCCTTCTTCAGATATGATGTGGCCTAAAATATTACCTCCTTGAAGGCCAAACAAGGTTTTCTTGGGATTTAAAGACAAACCATATTTTCTGCACTTTTCAAAGACTTTTCTTAAGTGAGCTAGGTGTTCTTCATTAGTTTTGGAGGAGACTGTGATGTCATCAAGATATATCACAATGAAGTAACCTATTTCTTCAGAGAAAGCAATATCCATTGCTCTTTGAAAGGTGTCACCAGCATTCATTAACCCAAAAGGAATTTTAACATACATGAAGGTGCCCCAGGGTGTGGTAAAAACTTCCTTGTGTTGATCATCTGGATGTACCAACACCTAATTGTACCCTGAAAAGCCATAAAGCAAAGATATTATTTTGGAGCCCACTACCCTTTGCAGTATGTGATCCATTTTTGGTGAAGGGTAGTTGTCCTTTAAGGAGGCTTTGTTTAACTTTCTGAAGTCTATGCACAGCCTAATTTCTCTTGTTTTTTTCCTCACTGATAAAAGCTTTGAAACCCATTTTGAGTATATGAGAGGGACTATTATTCCAGCATCATACATTTTCCTTATTTATTTCTCAACCATTGGTAATTGGACAGGGTTTATTCTGCGCAATTTCTATTTAAAGGGTTTATGGTTTTCTTTGAGAGGAATATTGTGCTGAATGATCTCAGTATCATAGGCCTTGAAGTCTTCATAGCTCCAAGCAAACACACCACTGAATTCTTTGAATAGTTCAATATATTTCTATTTTATAAGAGTTGGTAGTGTTTTTGAAAGTTTTATCATTTTGGGTTCTTGTTCACTGCCTATATTGCATTCTTCTACATTTTCTTTAGTGGATTCTATTTTTGGATTTTTAGCAACATCATTGAAATCAAAAAGTTTTTCTAAAGGGACTAGTCCTCTTGGAAAGGCATTATCTCTGATCTGTAGCACTTAAACCTCTTTCTTTTCTAGATCCTCACACAGTTCTGTCTTATGGGGGTATTCTTCCTCTAACATATTTATATTAGGCTGATCAGGAGGTTCTTCTTTGTAAGTTTGTTCCTTAGCAGAGCAGTATTCTTCATGATCTGAGTCTGAATTTGGTATTTCAAACTCATTTCTGGACTGTAGGAAATCTTCAATCTATTTATCCCATTAAAAAACTTGCCAATAATTTATATTGTCATGGATTGATGGTCTGTATTTGACTTGCACTATGTATTATTTGTTATGATAAGGTTTTTGACAAGTACTAGCTACAAATGCTAGACCATTGGCTAGGATGTTTTGATTTCTTGGGACAAAGGCAAGGTCATATTCTTGGAAGGTTTTTAGGAGGTCAAGGACATCATTTCTATATGTTGTTAGTCAAGTATGTTTATCTAAATATTCTCCCTTAATTTTCCTAATGACTAACTCAGAATCCCCATGGACAGAAACCCTTTTGGCTCCTAATTTCTTGAGTAATTGTAGCCCTAGGAGGAGTGCCTCATATTATACTATGTTATTTTTACATTGAAAATTAAGATTGTATGAGTGGCCTTCTACATGATTTTTTTCAGTGTTATGTACCCAAACACCTGCTCCTGAACCAATTTTACCACAAGAACCATCAACGCTCATACTCCAAGGAGGTTCAATTTTATATTTATCATTATGTTGGTCATTGTGGCTTCCACTATGTTGTTTATTATGCTGTTCATTTTCTGTTTGGCCTAAATTTTCTAACTGTCCCTCCTCTTTTTCTTCTTCTTCTTCAGCTGTTTTTCTCATTTTATACTACTTGTTCATTAATGTTTTCATCATTGTAAAGGATAAATGAATCAAGGTCAGTGTGAATAGAATAAAGAGGGAAGTTTTCTATTTTTTCTTGACTGCTAACCATGTATTTCAAATGAGTCTCCCTATACAATCTTCTTGGTTGACTAAAGACAGGTATGGTGTTGATCAGCGATTGTCATTGATGTCAACCCAAGCAGCACCAGGGGCTACCCCAATATTGCATGGGAATTTTTACCTACCAAATTAATATATTCAGGGTCAAGAATTCTTTTTATGGTTTCTACTTGTCAAGATGTTTCCGTTGATATATGGCAGGCCATGTAATTCTTCACGGTTTGAGAGATATTCATGTTTGAAGTTTGTACCCCCAGTTAGTGGCCTAAAACCTCATGGGGTTGTGGCATGGGTCATTGAAAAGTCATAATTAATATTTTTTAAGCTCATTAAATCCCTCCCACGTTCACTTGTTCAAGCCCCTCTCAACCTAATCATTTATATAAATTGTGATCCTCATATCCTTCTCATGCAAGGGATTTCACCATCTGAAACAGGTCATCGTGGAATTTTCGATCTAACATTTTTTCTACGAAGGTTAAGAAGATGAAATTTTTATGAGGCGAATATGAAATCCTGAGGGAGCTCCTCCAAAAATTTTAGATCAAGGTACGCAATATGTTTGGAGATATTATCTGTGGAAGTCAGTGTTTTTGCAGGCTCCTGAAATTCATATCAAATAAGTGACCTTGGGAAAATTGTCATAAATATCTCTCTGAGTATCGGATTGGAATTCTATAAAAAGAGAAATATAGTGCGTAGACTATAGCTTTCTCTCTATCAATTTAAGAGCTGAATGAAGAAACAATGACACGTGGCACACCGTACAAGTTCGCTCTCCTGAAATAATCCATAATTAGGGCATTGTGAGAGATTGTGCATAACTCTCTCTTGAAGAATCCAAATTGGGTCAGACTTATGGCATTGGAAAGAAGACTCAGAGGAATACTACAAGACCAAAAATAACATATTTTGGATTTGAAATAACAGAGATAGACCTAATTCAATATCGAACTCCTAGAAGACAAGAAAAAGCTAGATCATGTGTTGTCAAGGGCTGCAAAGGACCAAAATTTCTAGTGCAGCAAAGCAAAGCAAGGTGCAGTAGAGGGTAGCATGAGAAGAGCATAAACCAAGGTGTAGAATAACAACAATAAGTTCATCACATGAAGTCTTCAAGTGGGCAACACTGCATACAGTCATTGTAAATGTATCATTGTACTAAGACATTGTAAATATATTATTGTAAAAATTGTTCTAGTGTCTATCTGCCAAGAGTTGAAGAGGCAGTGTCGGGAGGTCTAGTATCATCATTAGGTGGTTGTAACATAGTTTGGGTTATGGTCTAGTGTGTATTCTTCTTCTACATCATTCTATATCATTGTAAAGTGGACCATTTTCCCTGGTATGAGAGTCCATTCTTCTTTTATTCTTCTATAGGGTGGTAGGGTGATGCTAGGCTGGTGCATAAAGTCACCAATAGGTTCAAGCTTGTGAAAAATTCAGGGTGGTAGGGTGGTGCTAGGGTGAGTTGTAGCTCATTGGGTGTTGGGGCATCCGTTCAATTAACTACTGAAGAATCTTGGGCATTGGAGCATCCATCCAGTGGGAGCTGGAGAAGAATGATTTTATTGATTCTAGGAAGTTGGAGCTTCATTTTCAATTGGAGTTGAATATTAAAGAATTATTAGAAAAGCATTAGGTGGTTTTTGTCACGGAGTGGGTTTCCACCTTAAAAACTGTGTGCATTTTTGTTCCTTTTGTTTATTGCTATCATTGTACAAACACTGATAATAATTGAAGATTAACTAATGCTCTAATTGAAAAAAATATTGATTCACCCCCCCCCCCCCATTATTTCCAACAATTGGTTTCAGAGCTTGGTTCCTTCAATAGTAGTTTAACAGATGGAAGGAGGTCATGGAGCATACCAAGAATGGTGTACCTCTGTTCAATGAAAATAATTATGCACTCTGGAAGGGAAGAATGGAGGTCTATCTCTTAGCGCAAGGTTACGAAGTATGGGACACTGTTCAAAATGGATTTACATCAACTGCGGATGAACAAGGTAAGAAGAATTTGGTAAATGATGCAAAAGCAAAGAATATTATTATCAGTGGAATTATTGAATCTACTTATCATAAGGTGTTGGGTTGTAAAACTACCAAAAATGTATGGGACAAGCTTGAGAATATATATGCAGGTGACTCAAATGTCAAAGAAGCAAATCTTCAAATCTATAGAGCAAAATTTGAGCAACTCAGAATGAAAGAAGATTGCAACATTGCTGCATACTTTCAATACGTTGATGAAATAACCAATACTTTGGAAGGATTGGGAGAGCCAGTTGACGAGAAGACTATTATACGGAATATTCTTAGAACGTTACCAGGGAGATTCAACCCAAAGGTATCGGTCTTAGAATACAGTGCAAATCTGGACAAACTTAGCAAGGAAGAATTACATGGAGTTCTCATAGCATATGAAATGAGACTTGATGAAGAAAAGGGTACTTCAAATCTAGAAATTGCGTTTGTTGCATCTAAGCAAACCAATAAGGACAAACAACCTTCAATTGAAATGACATGCACCTGCAAGTGTGAAGAAAAGGGAGATGATGGAGAAGGTCTTTCAGATGAAGAATATGCTTACTTTACAAGAAAACTAAAACCTAGTAAGGGAAAATTCAAAGGTAAACTTCCATTGATATGTTTCGGTTGTGGTGAGGTTGGGCATTTCGTAGCAAAATGTCCGAACAAAAGTGATGGCAACTCAAAAGGAAAGAAAGGCTTTAAGAAATTCAACAAGCAAGGCAAAAAGAAAGGATCCAAAAGGAACTTTCTCT
This sequence comes from Pinus albicaulis, assembly GCA_034641835.2. NCBI lineage: Eukaryota > Viridiplantae > Streptophyta > Pinopsida > Pinales > Pinaceae > Pinus > Pinus albicaulis. The sequence goes on from JAXQQM020079126.1 coordinate 151,589, forward strand.
CTAAAGAAGATAGCTCATCATCTGATGAAGAAAGTGACAGCAAAGAAGAAGCCAATGAGAGAGTATTGTTTATGGCCAAGCACAATAAACCCAAGCACAATAAACAAGAGGTATCAAACAACAAAGAAGAAGGATGGACCATAGAAGAATTTTATGAGGAAGCAATCAAGCTTATAAAAGATCTCAAGGCAGAGAAGATCCGTTCCAAAACTCTTGAAGAACAAGTTCAAGGTCTCAAAATTGAAGTTGAAGAACACAAATTCATTGAAGAGTCACTTCAAAAGAAGTTGGAAGAAAGCAACCAAGAAAGGGAAGAATTATAAGCCGAAGTAGTCTCGCTGCGTGAGGAAGTGAAGAAAGGAAAAACTATCCAAAACTATGCCAACAGCTCAAGGGCATTGGAAGAACTCATCAACAATCAACGATCTTACAACGAAAAAACTGGCATCGGTTACAAAGAAGAAGAAGTAGGACCTTCTACAACAAAATACAATGAACCTATGAGATCTGACATGCATGTAGACTTCATTGGAAAAGATTCACAAGAACAGCCTTGGAAGACAATTCCTCGACGAAAATTTCCATCCAGGTACCAACATATTTTTTATGGCTACTTTTATTCATGTGGAAAATTTGGTCATAAAGCTGTAGAATGTCGCACGTACCCTAGGAACGAACACAATTCCAACAGATCTGTCAAATATGAACCTCCCAGGGCTCAACGAAACATAAATAGATTTGAACATTTAAGAAATAATATTGAATGTTACAAATGTTGAAACTTTGGACACATAGCCAAAGACTGCAAACTTGAAAATCCTCCAGAAGAATCTTCGAAGCCACAGAATGAACGAACATGGAAGAAGAAGAAGAATGATAATTGTGCTCTCGCTCTCAAGGCTCAAAATAACAAAGATGTGTGGTATGTTGATAGCGGTTGCTCAACGCATATGACTGGAGATAGAAATAAATTTGTATCTCTGAAAGAGAAGAAGGATGGAACCGTGTCCTTTGGAAATGATGGATCTTCAAATGTTATAGGATCAGGTACTGTCACTCTTGGAAGCAAAGATGCTCTAGCCAAGAATGTTCTATTGGTTGAAAACATGAATCACAATCTGCTCAGTGTTGGACAAATGTGTGATCAAGGACACACAATACTATTCAACTCCACAAAATGTGAAATTAGGAAAGGCGGGTATGGTGAAATTGTGGCTACAACAAGTCGAGCTCCAAATGACATATATGTTCTGGATGAAGCAACTAAAGCATGTCTAATAGCTAAAGAGGATGATACAATATTTGGTAGCAATGATGATCGACTAAGTAAGAATTTTGCTACAAAGATGCAAAGTGATTTCGAGATGTCTTTACTTGGTGAGCTGAGATACTTCGTAGGGCTTCAAATATCTCAGCAAGAGAAATGAATATTTATATGTCAAGCCAAGTACATCAAGGAAATGCTCAAGAAATTCAAAATCGAATATTGCAAACCCATCCTTACTCCGATGGTAACAGGTTGCAAATTGAGCATAGACGACTCATCTAAGGATGTGGATCAAAGGTTGTACAGATCTATGATTGGTAGTCTTCTATATGTAACAACATCCCTGCTAGATGTTATGTAAGCAGTTGGACAAGTATCAAGATTCCAAGAAAAACCAAAAGAATCACATATTATTGCCATCAAAATAATTCTTCGATATCTAAAGGGAACAACAGAATATGGCTTGTGGTATCCCAAGGGTAAAAATATCATTATTCATACCTTTACAGATGTAGATTGGGCAGGAAGCGTTGATGATCATGAGAGTACTCGTGAAGAATTGGAATATCTTCACCAGAAACTTGGGATTCTCCCAAGTTATCATTAGATTTTCCTTATTCAGAATATAAAGGGGGAGTGGAAGTGTGTACAGGTCCGTAGGATGGTTGTGTATCAGGGGGAGTGGAAGTGTGTACAAGTCCGCAAGATGGTTGTGTGCCAGGGGGAGTAACCCTTTGCCATTGATGTCAAAGGGGGAGAGAATGTTGTAGAAAGAGGTGTCATGATCGCAGGGGGAGTACTTGAGTTGCCATCAATGCCAAAGGGGGGGATTATTAATCAGCGATTGTCATTGATGTCAACCCAAGAAGCAACAGGGGCTACCCCAATATTGCATGGGAATTTTTACCTACCAAATTAATGTATTATGTGTCAAGAATGATTTTGATTGTTTCTACTTGTCGATATTTTTCCGTTGATATATGGCATGCCACATAATTCTTCACGGTTTGAGAGATATTCATGTTTGAAGTTTGTACCCCTAGTTAGTGGCCTAAAACCCCATGGGGTTGTGGCATGGGTCATTGAAAAGTCATAGTTAATATTTTTTAAGCTCCTAAAATCTCTCCCACGTTCACTTGTTGAAGCCCCTCTCAACCTAATCATTTATATAAATTGTGATCCTCATATCCTTCTCATGCAAGGGATTTCACCATATGAAATAGGTCATCGTGGAATTTTTGCTCTAACTTTTTTTATACAATTTTTAAAAAGCTGAAATTTTTATGAGGCGAAGCCGAAATCTGAAGGAAGCTCCTGCAAAAATTTCAGACCAAGGTGCGGAATATTTTCAGAGATATGATCTATGGAAGTCAGTGCTTTTGCAGGCTCCTGAAACATCAACTAAGAGTTGAGATAAAATTCGAATTCTCCTATTTGTAATCACCTATCCATAAAAAATAGTGCTAAATATATGCATCAGTTTTGAATTTCCTTTATTTAAATTCTATTTATGTAGAACAATTGGAGATATTTGTAAAACAATCTTAATATTTTTTCAAGATATTCTAGTTTAGAATTTGTATAAATACTTCACTCCTTGAAGTATTTTGGGTGGAATAAAATTTCTGGACTTATTATAGACATTTTTTTGAACATTGGAGGCTATCGTGTGTTTGAATTTGAAGTAGTAGACTGGACAAGCTGACTGGCATCATAATTCAGGATCCCTATGATAAGCTGATGAGTGAGGTACTTCCTACTTATCACTGTTTCCTTTTCTAAGTTTCATGCATTCATTTTTATGTTTGTTATGTCTGAATGTGTAACTAGGAGTATTACTATAGGATTAGTCAAGTGCTCCCTATCTTTAACCAGTTTCCATTTTAATGTTTTCTTCTGATTTCCGGTGCAAGGAACCCTTAATTTCTCCTTCTCCCGTTTGACCTTTGCCTTCTACTTCCATTTTCCGGATCAAAGGATCATTAAGTGCCCTTTATCTCAATCATACCACCTCACAAAAAACCACTTTCCCAAATCTCTGAGGGTTATCTATCTTGCCCTGAATATATTTGTACCTTTTTGGCCTTGATTTCTAGTGATGCTAGCATGATTTAGACCCCATAGCCCAATGGACAAGTAGATTTCTCTCTATCTTACCTCCAAGTGATTTTTTTCCACCAAACCATTTAAACCAAAGCCAAATTGTACTTTCATAACTAGCCTAATATTATAAATCAAAACAAAGTTAAACTTTAGAGAGAGAGCCCTTTCTGAACCCTAGGAAGGCTAGATCCTAGAGTTTGAAGTAGGTTTGTGGTTACCTTGGACTATTTCTTGCTTGAACATGGAGAAATTACTGAGTGATAACATAGTCAAAGAAAATAATTCTATAGATTGTTGAAGGTAAGAATCATCGACAACCGAGGTGAGTTCTGCTACCAGATCTTGAAGGAAGTCAAAGTGTTGGAGAAGCTGAAGGTCAGCTTGGGTGGATGTGGAGGCTTCCCCAACTAGACTCTGTTGTAGGATAGATGGGTCAAAAAATATCTGGCTTGTCCAATTATGAGATTTGGTCCTTAATAACCTTTATTCAAAATGTAAATCAAACTAGATGTCCTGCAAGTTTACAAGGTTTCCAGGGAGGGAACTTGCTCTATGGAAAGATTTGTCAACAGTTTGACTCTCAGTTCTGGGGGTTTTTCTCAGGATTTTCTCTGGATTTTCAACTATTGTAGGAGGATTTGAGTTAGGATGGGATCTGGTAAAGATTATTCTGGAAGCCAGAATTTAGACCTAGAGCACAGACATGCAGAATATTTTCAACATGGCTGAAAAACCAATCTCTAGAAAATACTTGAATCATACAATGTTTTGACTAGGGTTTTTGAGTTCTAATGAAATGCTAAGTTTTTTTCAATATGTCCCCAGTTTGGTTGCCATTATGTTATGGCCCTATAATTTATAAGTTTGGCAAGAATAAATGATAGAGGACATCATCAAACTTTTTTGGAATCCAAGACCTAACCTTCCTGGACTCAGAGAGGGCTCTCTTTGTTTATGATTTAATTTTACCTGGATATTATGAATTCTGATGTTAGGCTAGTTAAATCTATGGTGAAATTTGGTTTTTTTGATTGATTTTGTTGGTTGGATGATCAGGTCTACAGAAGCCAATCCATTGGTCTATGGAGTCAAAATGGGCTAGATTTGTTTCATCAAAAGTTCAAAAGCATCACAGGGCAAGCTAAATGTGTGTGCTAGATCTTAAAGCAACAGGGATTGTGAGGTGAAAGAATTAATGAATGTGCAATACTGATTAAAAATAAATTTTGAATTTCTTAACTATATTGCATGAAGAAAACACTCAGATTGTAATCACAGACATAATTAAGGTGCTCCAACAACAAATCTTAATTTAAAATTTCTGTTTTACAATAAGCTTAAAATGATACGCAGTGAGGAAAAATAGTGGAAAAATTCAACATAAAGAAGAGATTCACAACACCATACAGACACAACTCAAGTATCCTGCAAATGGTTTCTTGCTATTGATGCTCCAGCTTCCAAAAATTACAACGATAGTTCTTACAATGCAAGTTTCAACAGGGTCTAATAAACCAACCCTTGATACTGCCAATGTATGCAATATTTAACTAATAACTATGCTAGTTTCCCTAATATACTTCAAAAACCTTCATTAATTACGATTAAATTAAAACTAGACAACTGTGCCCATGCAAGGCCCGAAAAAAAAATCTTTGGCAAAACACCGACTGTAGAATTAACTTCGGAAGCTCTTCGTAAATAAAACATTAGGCCAAAGGTGGATGAGGTGGTCACGAAGAGGAAACAATGGGTGGGTCTGACATCTGGCTCTACTTTTGGGCCGCCTCTGCTGGATCATTAATGATGATGCGATGCTAGCACTTCTAATCAATCGGTGGCTGTGATGATGTGTCTACTGTGCCTTTTCAATATTGGTACATGCATAATTTTCCCCACTCCTTCTTACCTGGAATTATCATACCTATGACCTGTCAGTACAATTCATCCACCTCTATGTATTTGCTGAAAGTGGGTCTGGTGAGGAAAACATGCTTCAGCTCATGTTGAATAAATATATCATTGCCCAAGAGATTCAAGAAAGCTTTCCCAGTCACATTCCCTTTGATGTTGGAAAATTTGGTGGTATCCTTAGCTGCTTCCCTGAGCTTGGTCATATAATATCCCTTTTAGACTAGCTTGTGGCAACCCCTTTGCCCTCAGGGGTTAATTTTTTTTTTAAGAATCTGCTCCAATTCATGAGACTTCTCCTTCAGTTGACTCACTAAATTCCTCTTAGTGAGGACCATTTTCAACTCTAATATGGTTGTTGTTATGTCCTGGTCATCTAGCTCTTCAAGCTCAAAACTAGTTTTGGAGTTCAGGAATTTTATGATCTTGGGGTCTGTGATTGACATATTTCCCAATTCTTGATATTATTTCTCAAGAATTAATACTTGAATGCCAGATTTCATCCACTGAATCTATTATACTGGCCCAAATTATCAGCTTCATTTGGCTCAGAATGCTGTTGGCCGAAAATTCCTTCTCTGCCTTCTCCAACCTCTCAATATGATTTTTGGCTATGTCATGGGAAATTTTCGATCTTGCCTTTTGGTCCCTCAGGATGCCAATCTGTGCCTCCAACTTCTTGATCTCTTGTGACTACAGGGTCATACTTTCCATGGCCTTAGACAACTAATCTGTCCCACTCGATGCTCCAGTAGTTGCTGGAACAACTGATGGAATTGATGAAATGGGGACAAATTCTAGTGGGATGAGTTCCACTCGAGCTGCTTCTTCTTTTTCCTTCAATAGCCTCTCCATCTCGGTCTGCATCTGTTTGGTTTGGGTAGACTGTTCAATAATTATCTTCATTAACACTGCCTTCTGTGACTCATCTTCCACAATGCCTTTAGCCAAGGGGTCTTCTGTTAATGGCAGCTTGAGTTGTTTCTTGAAGGCTGCTATGTCAGCATTCTTTTCCTTCCGTATTTCCTCCATAGCTTCAACATTGTTTGGGTCATACCCAAGCTTCACTATTAAATCTTCTGAATACTTGATCCTTGAGCCTTTAGCCATGGAAGATATCTTCTCCATCTTGAGCTGTGATTGAGTATATTATCACTCATAATTTTGTGAGTCATTACTTGAAATGGTCATACAGTTAACTCCTCAAAAGGGTAAGGTCTCCTTAAACCTTTTTCCAAGTTGGCATAGGAAATTTCGTTTTTTCATATTTAACCTATCCTAAGTTTCAAGACCACCCTCATTTCATCTCAAAACCACCTCCATATAGGTCACATCATGTCCCATCAGTCATCATTTGCTGACATATTCCATTTCCCAAGATTTTGAATTTCAAAAGGTCACTTTAGCCAAGATTTCTTGTTTTCGTAGCGAATTACATAGTAAAAAGGTAGTTTTCGCTATGAAACTGCCTAATAGTTTCGTAGCGAAACTACCAGGAAATGAACTAACTACGCTACGAAAAGAGGATTTTCTGTTTGTGTTTTCAAATTCGGTGCAAGGCGTCAGTCAATGATTAGAAGGAGATAGGGTGGAGGTTATTCAAGTCTTTTATGGTTAATTCAAAGGTACATAACCATGTATGAGGTCATCATTACCCTTTTTGGCATATATGTGTTATGTGTTATTGATAGAAACCTCCTCTAGTTCTATAAAATAGATCATGGATTCGGAGATATAAGCTCTGTTCTAAGACCTATTTTTAAGAAAAAACAGGAAAAATCTGCAAAGATGTTTTAAATATGTAAGGTGCTGGTGATTGTGTTTCTCATTAGTTTTATGAGGTCCATAACATGCAGAGGACCTCAAATTTTGCAGCAGAAGATTATTTCTTGAAGATAGTTTTGAAATGTGAAATTTCTGCACTTTTACACAGTTTCATAGCGTTTCCTAGGCTTAAAGCTAGGAAAACACTACGAAAATTTTTGTAGCAGCCTATTTTCTTCCAAAAGCACTTTTTGTAGTTTTCAAGGAGGGATTTTAATGGTGGTGAGGTGTCATGTCTTGGTTGACACCCTGGAACAACCAAAGAGAAAAATTTATAGGTGCAAAAGCTATTTTTTGGACGCTATGAAAGCTCGCTACGAAACTGTTCTGTTTTTGTAGCAAGCTATTTTTGAAGGTTTTGAAGCATCCCAATGGCAGTTTTGAACAGGTGGAGACATCCAAAAGGTCATGGGGCCTTACCATTAAACATTTATGACTTGAAAATAGTGTAGTGGAGACAACTCATGAGCTAAAGATTTCATTGAAGATAAGGGTCCTGCTTTCCTGAAAAATAGGGTTTGGTTCCATATGTTTAGGAGGGTCTTTAATATGTCAAGTAGTGATGAACTATGTCATAGCTTATTCGAGCATGTGATGCTTAGCTGTAATTGACAAGTAACTATTTCAAAAATAAGGTAGAATGATGTAATAAATAGGAGTTTGAGTCCTATTAGGAAATGCCATCTTTATGGTGTAGCTGTCATTTCCTAATTAAAAGACATGTTTTTCTTTTATATGAGGTGTCAAAGGAAGAGTTTGATGAATCTAGCTAAGAGATAGATCATCCCTACTGTAAGAATGTCTATTTAAAGGAAAATTATCGAAGTTGTAAGGGGTTGGATATTTTTTGCACCATACTGCTGCTTTATGTAATTTGACTTATATGAGTAATATAGAGGATTTCTTCTTGACAGAGCTGAGATTTTATATTTGACTTAATGTCTTTTTGATATATATCTTTATGTTTAACACTTGCACTAGATTTCATCTTTATTACTTAGAATTCATATGTTTATGCTACGACTTCCTTTATTGATGAAATGAATATTTTTCCCTATGTTCTATGTGTGATTTGCCTTGGTTAAAGACTCTTATCTGCCTCAGCTTCCATGTCAAGAAACCTTGCCACCGAATCTACTAATTTGTTGACTCCATAAGCCCAATGGTAGCAAGCCTGTATTCTTTTCAACCTACATAGACAAAAATCAAGTTACTTTTCAAATAGAGTTAGCCATCTAGTACTATCATTATCTAATATCATAAACCCCTTTGAGAGAGCCCTCTCAGACTGAAGAGGCTAAGCTTCAGTCAAAATTTGGTTTGAAACAGTTACATAGAGTTGTCTGATCAGTAGCCAGTCAAGTACAATTTTGTGATAACATTTTGGTGCATTCACCGGGAGCCTGAAGATATTCATTTCCCAAAATTTTGAAACTGAACTCTTGAAGGTAGTAGGAGCTCAAAATCTATTCAAGGCTGCATAACTACCTTGGCAACTCGATTGTTGAAGAATTCAAAATTTTGACAGATTCATGGTGATTCCACTGGACTTATAGAGAACTCATATGCTGCCATTCTTGTTTCAAGGTATGCATGTGTATATTTTTCAAGAACTTATGGTTTCCCAAATCCTTTTCCCAAGGATACACATTTTTTAATGAATGGTCCAAAATTTAATGGAGAAGATCTGTGTTTGACCTTGAAGAATATATCAGATTTTCGTGACTTTAATGAGCTTCTTAGAGTCAGACATGAAGATATTTTCATCATATTGTTCTATGATTCATTTCAAGGGAAATGTAAACAATGAATTGAAAGCTTTCATGTCAGATCTATTAAGTCATTTTCAGATTTCTCGCTTATTTTTTTGGAAACATGGATGGAAAGAACATAGTTGGTGGCTGACTCTCCTTCCATTCAAGGTTTTAAACAATGGAATGATGATCACACTAATGAATAAGTGGATAAAAATTTTTCTTTGTCCTTGTCTTCTTATTTAAAGTCACTTGGGTGCAAGTCAGAAGATAAGATTAAATTTTTGGATGAAGTTGCTAAGAACATTGAGAAAGACATTGAAGTTTTAGAAGATCAAATTCAATCCTATAGTCGTCATGATCATGATCAGTCTTTTCAAAAGTTTTTCATGCCAGAACACAAAGAGAGGGTTCTGCTACCTTTCTCTTTTGAGATGGAGGAATAACACCTTGTTCTTGAAAATCAGTTTGATTACACACAACTGAAATATTGTGTTGCTAAAGAAAGCATACATGAGCTGTCTAAAACTGCAGAATGTCTTGGGGATTATCAAACATACTATGTCTTCTATGATCCTATAGCTGACTACACGGAAAAGTTCTACAGTCCAAATTTCCGATTATGTTTTCATTGTGAAAATCAGACTCATTTTACGTTGCCTTGGTAATTTCAGTATCCAGTTTACTTTTGGTTCAAGTGCAGTCAAGGGGTTCAAATTTCAGATCAGCTCATTGAATGGATTTATTGGAGGTTTCATGTTGCTTGAATCAATCATCAAGATTGCAGTTGTTAGGGTAGATAGGAGTGTTTGTGAATAAGCTCTAGCAGATTGAGCATATTTTCAGTATGTGTAGATTTGGTTTTTCAGCAGTTTTCATCAAACTTGAGCCCGAGGAGAAGGCCATTAGAGTTTGAATAAGGCTTGGAAAATTTCAGAGTTTTTATTTCCAAGAAGATGGATGGCACTGAAACTACAAGTTCTTTGGTGTACCACAGGGGCACATCATCCCAAGTGGAGCCACTGTTATCACTCATAATTTGTGAGTCATTACTTGAAATGGTCATACAGTTCACTCCTCAAAAGGGTAAGGTCTCCCTAAACCTTTTTCAAGTTGGCATAGGAAATTTCATTTTTTCATATTCAACCTATCCTAAGTTTCAAGACCACCCTCATTTCATCTCAAAACCACCTCCATATAGGTCACATCATGTCACATCAGTAATCATTTGCTGACATATTCCATTTCCCAAGATTTTGAATTCGAAAAGGTCACTTTAGCCAAGATTTCTTGTTTTCGTAGCGAATTACACAGTAAAAACGCAGTTTTCACTACGAAACTACCTAATAGTTTCGTAGCGAAACTGCCAGGAAATGAACTAAATACGCTATGAAAAGAGGTTTTTCTATTTTTATTTTCAAATTTAGTGCAAGGTTTTAGTAAATGATTAGAAGGAGATAGGGTGGAGGTTATTCAAGTCTTTTATGGTTAGGTCAAAGGTGCATAACCATGTATGAGGTCATCATTACCCTTTTTGGCATGTATGTGTTATGATTAAAGCATGAGATGTCATTTAAAACACAAAACCTTATCCTAAGCTGCTATTTTTCACTAAAAATTCATTCTTGCATGTGAAACATCTCAATGTCACTATTTGAGATCTGCCTTATCACACCAAGGGACTTGCTGTCCAATTTGGCTTTACAAGTGTCACCTTTTTAAGAGGGCAGCTTGGTTATAAAAGGAGATGGTCATGTACAAGAAAGAATACAAAGGAGACTCTGTGGATAAGATAGAAGCCCATGGACCTTAAGATTTTTGTGCAGGACCCTAGCTTTGCTGAAGCATGCATCAGTTTAAGTTGTCAAAATTTCTACTGCAGCTAACAAGGAAATTGCTATGTTTTTGGACTGTTTGAGCAGTAAGTTTAAAGAAAGGATTATGGATGAAAAAAGATAAATTTGGAAATAATGAGAGATTTTATTTTCAAGCACAGAACAAGGAAAAATAACCTCTTTCACTTTTCTCACAGGTGCTATCAATTGCGAGATACAGGGATGTCTTTGGGCCCTATTTTCAGAAAACTGAGTTTTCCTGTTTTATACATGTTTTTCAAATGAAGGTTCTGGACATCTGGAGATGGTTTTAAAAAAATAAGAAGAGTGATTTTGTCTTCAGAAAATTCTTATTGACAAAAACCTCCTCCATTTTTGAAAAATACATCATGGATTCAGAGATAGAAGCTCTGTTCTAAGACCTATTTTTAAGAAAAAATAGGAAAAATATGCAAAGATGTTTTAAATATGTAAGGTGATGGTGATTATGTTCCTCATTAATTTGATGAGGTGCATAACATGTAGAGGACCTAAAATTTTGCAGAAAAATATTATTTCTTGAAGATAGTTTTGAAATGTGAAATTTTTGCACTTTTACACAGTTTCGTAACGTTTCCTAGGCTTAAAGCTAGGAAAATGCTACGAAAATTTCTGTAGCAGCGTATTTGCTTCCAAAAACACTTTTTGTAGTTTTAAAGGAGGGAGTTTAATGGTGGTGAGGTGTAATGTCTTTTTTGACACCCTAGAACAGCCAAAGAGCAAAATTTATAGGTGCAAAAGCTATTTTTTGGACGCTACGAAAGCTCACTACAAAACTGTTCTGTTTTTGTAGCGAGCTATTTTTGAAGGTTTTGAAGCATCCGAGTGGCAGTTTTGGATAGGTGGACACATCCAACAGGTCAAGGGACCTTACCATTAAACATTTATGACTTGAAAATAGCGTTGTGGAGAAAGCTCATTAGCTAAAGTGTTAGTATGAATCTTAATCGCAAGCATATGAAAAAAGGCCACTTTAACTGTGCATACCAAACATCCCTAATAGCAAATATGGTTTCCAATATATTTAAATATGTAATTAGTTGACCAAGATAAATGCTACAAAAATCTAGATCTATGCATTAAAAGACATTAAGAAGTAAATAAAAGCAACAGTTGCTCCATGCATCCAATAGACAAGACAAGAATATGTTTAAAGAATTTTGTATTAATGGCACCTGGGAGGAGAACATAGAAGGATGTTACTAGTCCTCCTCAATGGGATGGGTTCTTGTAAGTCCTCAACACTTTAGATCTAAAATCCCTCTCTCTTGATGGTGTAGAAAACCCTGACAAAGATGGAACTCAAAGGGAGCTCACAAGAAAAATAGTAGCAAAATATGACAATGATGGTGGATCAAAGTCATACCAAAAGTATAGATCTAGAGTGATCTTTAGGCTACAAAAGGTGATGAATGAATGGAAAAACCATTCTATTTATAACAAAATATTGAGTTAGTCTAGATATTAGTGCATAATTAAAATATTATTAACCAAATCAAGATCCAACTTTTATGGAATATTTTATTATATTTGTTGGAGGGAAAAGGAATTTGAATTTGGTCAAATCCATTTATTTGTAAATAATAAATAAATAAATGATTTATTTATTATTTTAAGGATGTGGTTGAGTAATAATCAAATAAATAATGATTTATTTAATTATTTATAAATGATTTAGTCAAATTTAACAAGGAATATTATTTAAATAAGGTTTAAATAATTATTCCTAGAAAATAATAAGATAAATAATATTTTATCTAATTAATTTTCCTGTTATGGCTTAAATATGACCAAGAATATTAATTAAACTGCTGTTTAACTAATTATCCCTTGAGGAAAACTAAACAAATGTGGATTTTTTCAATATTTCCTCATGGGGTTTCCTGTTTAGACCATAAACAACTTAATAAATATGGATTACTAAGTTATTTTTCATAGTGAAAGCAATCTTACTTGGGGTAAAATTGGTCTTACATGGTGTACTTTGGTCCATCTAATAGTAACAGGTTAGATGACCAAAAATCAGGGATAATTTTAAGAACCCCCCTAAATTTATATATATAAAAAATAGGCGAATCCCCATGATACATAGGAAAAATGGAAGGCGATTTTATTAATAATATAATATGTATATATAATTTTTTGGCGAATCTCTCACGAGATTATATTATCCTGTAAAATCATGGCTAATCACCAGTACAAATGGCGAATCACTACTACAAAATGCTGAATCGTTGTCTAGTGGAGTTCGGAGTGTTGGTTCCAATGAAGATATGGTAATTGAACCAAGAGTAGAAGGAAGAGAACCACTGAGACCAAGCATGGCACATGGTGACTCGTGAGGGAAGTAGTTCTCGTGTAGTTTGGAAAACACGTTCTTCTAGTTCTGCTAAGCGTAATGTTGTTTGTCATGCTACTACTAGCACTGATATTGAGGTTGGAGAGGAGTTTGAGGAAAGGTAGCAGTGGTGGAGAATTAGAAAGAGTACCCCATGATGGGCTCCATTTTTCCCTTTGGTATTTGTGCCTGCAAGACCTTCTGTCCATTGAACCAACAATTAGCCGTTCAACCAACAATCAACTTGACTGAGTTGATTAGGTATGAGTCAACTTAGACTAATCTTCAAAACTATGCTTTTCACTATCCCATATTTATC